>APFE030926045.1:107814-119226 GCA_000404065.3 Pinus taeda | reverse complement strand
CTCACTAGCATTTGGCTCTGCTGAAGAGCGTACCAGATGGTTTTACCAAGCTCATAAATTGTTTTCAACTTGCTCCTCTACTCTGGCCAAATATAGATCTCTATCTTCTAATGTGGGAGGTGCAACAGCTTTGGCTATCGCCCTAGCAATGCGTCTAATGGTTGCCCTAACTGACATAAACACTTGGAAGAACTTTTTAAAAGAATGCATGGGAGATGGAAGGCTTGTTGTATGGAATCTGATAAACTGGATAGCAAATAGAAACGCTGGCCTTTATTCTTCAGTTCGTCAATACATTATGACATGCAATAGTGCAGTGAATAGGAAAAACAAGGCTGTTGTACAGACAGATGAGACTTTTATCATTACTACAAGTGCTATAACCATGGTCCTTCGTTCTTTCCATTCTATGCCATCCGATTTATGTGAAAGTGTCTTTTCTATATCAAATCAAACAAATTGTCTTGAAGGTTATGATGCTAGAGTTAAAAGTGCAGCAGAGCAGTTTTGTGTATATATACTTACAATTCCTTATCTCACACGGAGGCTTCCTGCTGCATTGTTACCTGCTCTTCAACATTCATCGACTTTCTCTCCATGTTTGAGAACAATGGTGGTAATGGTAGATTTCAAAGGAAGTTATATTCTTGGACATGACAAATTTGGATCTACAGAAGCAGATGGAGATTCCAAGTTCTGCTTGGGCTCTGACAAATGTTGTTAATTTGGCATTAGTTTCTATCGAGAGCCCTGAACATTCTGGACAACTTGTGGAGGGCTTATGTTGTAGAGAATATGTGTTTGCTCTTTCCTGTATTTTAGAGAATTTGATGCCATGGATTGAGAAAAAACGGCGATCAAAGCGAAAAGTAGATGAGGATGAGGAAGAATATGATGACCATCATTCTAGTGTTCCCAAGCACCATTTTTTGAGTGGTACAAAAAGTGGGGATGGATTTACTGAATTGACTTCTTCACTCATCGAGTATTTGAGGCCAGTCCATCAGCAGTGGCATCTGCACCAGCTTCTAGCTACAGTCAAAAAGGAGGGTTCTTTTGTGCATGAAGTATATCTGGGTCATGGAGGCTTAAAGACAAAATTGGAACTGCAAGATGTTGCCCAATTATATTCATACCTGCTCGCTACCTTTTCTTCCTTGAATTCCTTTGGTGGACCTTTGCCTATTCTTAATTTATTAGCTTTCACTCAGGGATTTTTGTCACAGTTGTGGGAGTGGTTAGAGATATTTCTTATTTTCAAGAAAGATGGATTTACAAGAGTTCAGAAGCAATTCCAGACTAGTCTAAGTATTGGTGAGAACCAAATTCATGATACAGTTGGCATGACAAGGAGGCCATCAGGGCCATCAAAGACAAGGAGAGAGATTGGTTGCTCAGAGGATGAGCAACACTTTCAGTAGGGGGGTGATGATGACTCCCAAAAATGTACAATTATTTGGGCTCATTCAACTTCCTAATTTGGCTTAGTCCACCATTCTCATTTGTTTATTGCATGTTTTTTATTATTTTTATGTTAATAGAGTGAATTTGGTTAGTCATTATGCCAACAAGTCTAATGGGTGCGTTGTGTAGCCTTGTTGGTCAACTTGGAGACAAAATTGAAGGTCTTAATGAGCACTTGGCAGCCAAATTCGTGGGAGAACAAGCTAGAGGATTTGTAGGAAGGTGTCCCCCTCATTTATGGGTCCTTACCTCGAATTCTCCACCATCAGCTTGGAGTTCAAAGGCCACCAAATCAATGAGCACAAGGGCAGCCAAGCAAGTCAAGTTGGACTGCTGTTAACTACAAGTCTTGGGCAGCCAAGTCCCTAACTTTTAGGAGGACTGTTGGGTCCTCAAATTGTATAAATAAGAAGGCTTGGGGCCTCATTTTGGTTAGCTAGGAGTTAGTCATTTTTGGTTAGCTAGTGGTTAGTCATTTTTGTAGCTAGTTAGTCATTTTGTTTTAGCCATTAGTTAGCTAGTTTGTAATTCGATTTGTAGGCCATGGATTAGTTTTGCTTTCAGCTCTTTCTCAAACTCTCCTTGTGGACAGTTTTGATGTAATTTTTCATTCTTGGTTAATAAAGATGGATCCAGCTTTACACCAGCTCCAATCTCTCTTGGGAGGTTGTAGTTCTTGGGGTTGGGCCCATCTCAAGTGCCCAGTACCTCCCTTGTTTATATTTATGTGTCTTCGCTGCATTCTCGTAATAAAATATGCTATTTGGATTTAAATG
Organism: Pinus taeda; assembly: GCA_000404065.3. Classification (NCBI taxonomy): domain Eukaryota; kingdom Viridiplantae; phylum Streptophyta; class Pinopsida; order Pinales; family Pinaceae; genus Pinus; species Pinus taeda. Next base: position 116,986 of record APFE030926045.1, on the reverse strand, counting down.
ATGCGTTTTTGTTTAGGTTGCTTTTGATGATTAGAAAAGGTTTTTAATGTTCAGATTTGCTTGATAGGTTAATCACAGGGAATATATTAAGAAAAAAGGCTACCAAGTGCTTTGGATCTCACCTCCCCTTCAGTGGAATCATGAGCTGGGACCAATGTAACCTTGTTGCCAACAAAAACACTTTCTTTGCTTCACCATGCAATCATTAGTGTTTGAATCTCATTTGCAGAACTTGATATCAGTTTGGATGCATGTTTGGGTTTATAAATACTTAGTTTCATAATTGTTTCACATAGGTTTCATTTCTCGTTTTCCATTTCTGTACATAGGTTTCATGGCACAATCATCATAGGTTAATGAATTTCTCGTCTTGATGCATAAGTCATTTGTTTCATTTGCGTTGCTCCTTCTCAAACCATTTTGTTCTTCTTCTTCTTGATCTATCCTCAAGTCCTATTTAACCTCTGTCTCACTCATTTACCCTCCAAACCTCTCATTTCCCACATAGCTCCATCTCCTCCAACTTTCGTTGACATAGCCCTTTATCTAGTCCATCTCCATCTCACTTAGCCTCCCACACCACTCCAACACTCCATCATCTCCCAAAACCTCCACGGCCAATCATCCTGTAGAATTGCACAGAACATCCTGTAGAAGACTTACAAGACTATCCTGTAGAAACCTCTGAGTATCCTGTATGATCCCCTGCAGACATCCTGTAGGGGGCCACTCACTCAGTTGCTGAGCTTCTGAATGTGAGGAACCTCTGTGGATGGATGCTAAGGATCCCTAGGGACCTCTCTTAGCCTCTCCAACCTGTCCCACGTTTTCCTTCCTTCTCCATCCCATTTGCACAAGCAAACCCTGATAAGCACAAAATCACAATCATTCCACCCACTTAATGAAAAAGTACAAAAACATGTGTTTTATGATGCAAGTAGTTTAGATCCATGCATTTTCACTTATTAGAGGTAGTAGCATCATTGGTAGAAGTTTCATTCACATTCTTTGCATTATAGAAGTTAGACTAGTCAAATTAGGGTTTCCTAGGCTTACATGCTTTGATTTGCTTTCAATTCATTTTTGTCAAGTAGATTAGTCTCCTTTGTGCTAGCTTTCGTCCATCATTGATAAAGCTTCTTCTGTGAGCCTATAGAAGTTGGCTTGAGCCCTAGCGGACTTGTGCCAGCTGACCAAGTGACAGCTGCGACAAGAGCTAGTACTTGTGCATATAGCACCGCCGCTTCCAAGTTTGTACGAACTACCGGGTTGATAAAATTAAGAGACATGAAGCCCCAGGAGTTGTAGCATTATTGCTACAATACTGGGGCTCACCAATTTCCTTTCAACTTCTCCCTTAGTTCTTCGATCTCATCACAAGTTGTCTGATAGTTATTATGATGTTGTGATGCACTTTCCTTTTCCATATTCAAGTGTCTTTCTTTAATATTCAAATTATTTTTTGTGTCATATAGAATCTTATGGATTTTCTTCTTTTCATCCTTAGAAATTTTTAATTCTATCATAACCTTGGTGAGTTTATTGGCATGGTTTTCAGAGTATGGTTGCAAAAAAATTGTGCATACATGAGTATTTATTTTTTGCCGCAGGCTGGGATTATGTTCTCTAAAAGATGCCACTTCCTTATTCCTTTCAAGTAATTCCTGAGTTATGAGTTCCTTGTCCTTTTCAAATTGAGCCATTTTTGGAGCCATAACATGTTCAATTGCAGGCATCTTCAACTTCTTCCTTAACACTTGAATCTCTAGTTCTTCCCCATGTAAAATCTTTTGAAAATATATTTATCTTCGAGATTTACTCCAATATTGAAAATTAACTTTTTGAGTTCTTCATTTTGGGTATGTAAAGCTCTAGTCTTGGATTTTTCTAATTTTAATTGATTTATTACTTTCCCCAATAAATATTCTTCTTTATTTTATAACATTAATTCCTTTGTTAAATCACTATAAATAAGTTTGCCAGTTTTACTATGCAGACTGGATTTATCGAGTAATGGAATATCCTTTGCATCCATAGTTAAATTTGCAACTTTCAATCCTACTGTAGAAGAAACTGTCAAAGTAGAAGGATCAGAAAAGGAAATTTTGAGTTTATTTCTCTCTAAATCCATGGCTAATGGTAATCTAGTATGACAATGTGGTACTGATTCGTCTTCAAGATGAGAAGTTACATTCTCACTAATCCTTTTATTCTTCTCTTAAACATGTTCATATGATTCCTTCAAGGAAGAAATAGGGGTATGTTCAACTCCTTTAGGCATATCAGAAGAAGGAGTGCACCTCACTTATCCTAACTGTAATTGAAAACCAACTAAAGAATACGAACTTTCAATCGCAGGCTCATATTCCTTTATTTTCCATGTAATTTTGATTTCTTGGAACTGTGACTAGTTTCTTCATCTATGTCAATGACCTCCTCAATCCCTCTCTTAAATCCTTTCTCTACAAGGTGGGGAGTTTCAACCTTCATCCCCTTCTAGGATGCAAATTGACCACCATTAGCCAGTTTTTATATCTCAAACCTTGATTCATGGATGTATAAAGCATAGGAATTCTCCACCCTTCTTCTTGAAATAATTTGGTGAGGATCACAGGACCATTTGTATCCTTGTTGAAAGTACATTCCTTGAAGCATTTTATCAACTTCCTCCATCGCCTATCTATTGTTTATAAGAAAAGGACCAACAATTTTGGGCAGCTTGAAAAAATACCCTTTTTTTTCTAGTAGAAAATGAATTTTATCTACATTTACACTTTGTCTAATAAACTCCAATGAAAATAGTCTCATTGGTACAAGAGATGGGAGTCTATAAGGGGAAACCTTTGCTCCATATATCTAATTTCAACATAATCTTAAAACTAAAACCAATCTCCTACTTTAACATCTTTGTTGAGCTATAAAAAGGATTGGGCTTTTGGCAAGAGACATGGTGGAATAAAGTTGTCTATGATAGAATAGACAACTGACATAAAAGAGGCAATGAAATATGGGAAAACCTCATAGTTAGGGTGACTTCACACAATTTCGGTCTAGTTCACCATTGATTATTTTATTTTATAAGAATCCATTATGTTCAAGCCCAAATACATTAATATTTCTACATAAACATAGAGGAATAAGTAAACCAACATAGACGAGAATCTGAAGCAACCAGTAAGATTCAGGTTTGAAAATTGAGAATTCACTAAACGCTCCCAAAAGGTTAGTATATTAAGAGTCACTTTAGGTTGCATGACCAAACTAAACAGGCCTATAATTGCACAATCAATAGTAGAAGTAGTTTTTATCCCCAAAACCCTGGAAATCACTTGCAAAATTGGTTGAACATCTTCAACAAAACTATTTATGGGAAACATAGTTTGTTCTAGAGATAAAATTTGTCGAACTGGCATAAGATGGAAATATAATTTGGCATAATATCCTCCATACAAGTTTTTGAAACCAGTGACAAGTGTTTCTTTAGAAAAATAATTATAATGCTTAGAATGTGGAAAATCAAGGGCCTAATGAATCAATAGGGAAAAAACGTGGAAAATATTCTCCCCTAGTGAATTCATCAAAAAACAAATTCTAGGGATAAAGAGAATAAGTCAGTCAAGTGATAAATTTTGGGAAGAAAAAGGTCTGAGGGACAATTGGAGAAAATGATCTTGACTTTACAACTCTAGAATATACAGGTGACTCCATTTGACCAAAAAGGATGTCCTAACATTGTTCAGTCATCTTTTGTGTGTAGAGAGGGGAATGAATGTATCTTTTTATGTCCATAAGAGGAATGTGGGTGACAGAACCTGTCATAGATACTTTCTTAGACATTTTGAACAATTAAGAAAGTGTACATGGTGGATAAATACATGGTAACCTTAAATTGACGTTGGACTTTGAAATTGAAAAGCTAGCAGATGCAATTTACTTTGGTATGCTCCAATACCAACCAAAGATAAGAATATTATGAGAGAAAAAATGTGGTTTTATGGTTAGACAAGGAAAAAATGGCAGGTGTTATAGACATATTTGGGAATTGCAACCCAAATCACATATGTCCATAAACCAAGTGCTTCTAAACCCCTAAAAGTGTTGTTTCAAACCCTAAAGGATGAAGGTCAACTGATTACATCATTTCCCAAAAGTTCTCCCTGAAAAACTGCTTAGAACTAGTCGAAACTGGACCATACAGACTACTCCATGCTGAGGGTGTGATGCATCTCACCTGTTACACATAGAGGGTGCAATGCATATTGAAAATCCCTTCTATAAGGTGTGATGAGTGAGAGCAAACAATTGGCAGAGGCAGTTTGCTAGGTGGAAACCCAGAGAATCTTCTAGAAACTACTCATTTGACACTTGCCTCTCTAAATTCGCCCTGGGATGAGTAAGAGATCATGAAATCTGCAAGTGGAACCAAGAAGTATCAGAGAAATGACACTAATCAAAATCCTAGAAGCTGACTCACCCACCTGCAAATATCTATATATGGATCCCTCATCCTAGAGATCCAAAAGGCTAGAATTTTGTATTTTGTAAGGAAGTGTTGTTGGTTTCTATGTGAAGCATTGTATTGTTGGGTGATCTAGCTTTTCACGAGGTGAAGAGGGCTTTCATGCTGGGAGGATGGCGCTGGGTTAGACTGCTGGGTTGTAATCCTCTCTTCTACTACTTCTATCAATAAAACTATTTGAGTTTTCCTCCATATTCTTGTATATTTTTGAATCTTGTATTGGTATATGCATTTGTATGGTTAATATACATCTGACCCTATATTGTTTATGGTTATAGATCTCTATGCGTTGATGGTATTATGCTGCTTTGACTCTACAAGTGTTCCTTGAAGCGAGACAAGTGAGGAAAGAGTGGCAAAGCTCTGTCAAAGGAGGGAGGAAACAAGCAAGGAGCCAATCGAAAGACTGAGGTTGGTACTATCTGCTTCTCTCTCATCTATCTCTCATAAACGAAGACACAAGTAACTTTAGTTTGTTTGTATCTAAGATAGCTACCCGTCTTAGTGGGACTAGCAACTCTGAATGGACACTAGTTTTCCCGATAACAAGAGGAAAGTGAAATTTAATGTGGAAGAGACAGATGTATGACATGGTATCATATTGATGGTGTGGGAAGGGTGAAGTGGCAATATTGGATGACGCGATAGGCTGATTTGGGGTGATGGTTGACATGGAAGAATGACATGGTAAGGGTTGAATGGACGAATCTCACTCGCTTTTCACAGATTCCAACAAAATCTACTTACTGCTCATGGGGGGACCCATCGTGGTAAGCGAGCCCATAGATGGGTGATATCGCAAAAGATCCCGAACTTTGATCAAATGCGAGAGGCTTTCCCACTAAATCTTTTATAGGTGTTAGGATATTCCGACACGTAGGAATAGTTAAGTATAACTTGGTCTAGTATAGAGTTAGGTTAAGTGTGTTTCTTTAACATGTACATTTGTAACTTACAATCCGACGGTCACGATATGTAGTGATCGGACGGTTCATTCTCTCCTCGGTATTACCGACACTTGATCTGTGGCTTAACACCCGGTTGGTCCATGAATTCTATTTAAAGCACATGGAGGGTCATTTGTAGGTTCACCATGCATGAGAGAAGCTTATGTAAATTTTCATTCTTTTATTAATAAATTGCCTGTAGTAGCCATGTTGGCACAGGCCGTGGACTGTTTCCCTCTCTAAGGGTTTTAACCACGTCAAAATACTAGTGTATTGATCTGTGATTTGTTTGTGAGAGGTGTCCTTTTGGTGTTCTCTCTGAGGAACTTACCCTGTATATTCCTACATGGTATCAGAGCTATTGAGGGCCACGTCCATTGTTGATCCAAATCTGAAGCCGGTAGAACTGCATGTGACTGCCATCTCCTAGATCTACTGTTTCTGACTGCTTTCGGGCCAAGAGGACTGCTCCGTTGTGCTGGGAGCATATGTTCCAGTGAGGAACCCCTTTCCTTTCACGCGAAAAGGTTTCCGGTAGCCCTAGCTGCGTCATTTTTTAGATCTGGAGGTATACATTGTTTATTTGCAGTTCACTGTTATTTTCTCTTTGTTTATTTCGGTTTCGGTTTATTTAGCAATTTTTTTTACCGGATCTATACCTTTCATTTCTGCGTATGCTCTTTTCCCTGCGACTCTGTGCGATCTGGGTAAATCAGAAACAGAAAGGAAGAATTTTTCTCGTGCGTATGCTCTTTTCCTTGCACCTTAGTGTGATCTCGGAAAATCAGAAACATTGAGGAAAATATTTAGTTTCCGGGTAAAGCTAACTTTAAGCTGTAAGGCTTGTTTTTTTGCATGTCCGTGTTGGGTTTTGTGTTTTTGTTTTGTAGGGAGAAAAAGAGCTTTCTCAAGCAAGCATGCAATCCAAAGAATCCGTGACAAAAAGGAAAACAAAACCCCCCCCCCCCCCTCTCTCTCTCTCTCTCTATCTCTATCTCTATCTTTTTGTATAGCTCACTTGGTTCAAAGCTAATTTAAGAGAGTAGAGGTCTTGGGTTCAAATCTCTTTTTTGTTGAAATATGAGCATTTTTTTCATTTCCGCACATTCCCGCACTTTGCCGGCGCCTTCATCAACTTTTTTTAAAAAGATCATAACTTCTTCATCTTGAAGTCGTTTTCAAAACTGTTTTTTTTTAACCAGCCTACTTTTTCGAGCTCTTTCCACTGGAACACTTATTTTCAGCATATATAGCTTCAGTTTCTATCAAAATGGGAAATTCATGCCAAGTTATTCTTGACAGCACCAACTACTTCCAATGGTGGTCCTACATTGTGGATTTACTTAGATGTAAAGGTCTTTACCGAATAGCCACAGGCCAAGAAACCAAGCTAAAAGATGAAGAGAAAGAAGCCAAATGGGAAAATAGGCAAGATCAAGCACGTGGGTTGATAGGGATGTCTATCTCTCCCGATCTTAGATTCCATGTTGCTGAACTTGATACTCCTAATAAAGCAATGGAGCAGCTTACTAAAGTTTTTGGAATAAAAAATGAACTTAGAGCCCATCAACTTGAAAATGAGTTGCTTACGTTAAACCCCAATGATTGTTCTTGCATTGAAGATTTCTTGTCCAAGTTCAAGACCATTAGACTTCTTTTGGAAGGTATTAAAGTTAAGAAAGAAGACAGTGCCCTTATCTATTGCATTCTTACTAAGTTGGGACCAGCCTATTGTGTGTTTGTTTCCACCTTCCATTCTACAAGAGAAGCCTTCATTTTTCAAAGACATGACTACAAGCCCCCTTCCTTTGATGCTTTTTGTGATTCTTTAATAAGAGAACAAGAAAAAATCTTACACCTTGGTCTTCTTAATCTTGGAAACTCTTCTAAGAAAGCGTTAATCACCCAACAACAACCAAACTCAAAGAATCCTAAGAATTCATATCCTAAAAAGAATGGTTCTAAACCAAACAAGGGTCCTAAGCAATTTCTCCTCAAAATGAAAAATCATTTCACCAGAATGACAAGGCAAATAAAAACAAAGGCAAGAAGACTGATAGACATTACAACTTTTGTAGTCGAGATGGCCACTTAGAATATAAATGCTTTAAGAAGATGGAAGCCTTGGAAGCAGCAATGAAGAAGAATAACATCCATTTGGAGCACTCTTCAAATTCCTCTTCAGGAATGGCGCTTTCTGCATGTGGTTGTCAAGCATCTTGGTCTGGATATGCATTAAATGTCTCTTCTTCCTCTCATTCTCATGAATGGCTAATTGATTCTGGAGCTTCTTATCACATGGCCAAAAATAAAGCCATGTTTTCTTCTTTAAATGATTGTAACACCAAAAACATATATGTTGGTGATGATAGATCTCTTAGTGTTGTAGGGACTGGAACTGTTCATATAGACAATGGTCAATTTAATGATGTATTATGTGTTCCAACCTTATCCTCCAACCTTCTATCTGTATATCAGATAACTCATTCAGGTGAAGGTAAAATAGTTGAATTTTCACCTCAGGATGTTGTAATTAAGGACCTAAAGGATCCTAGACAGATTTTAGCCACTGGCATTGCTGATGATTCCACAAAGTTGTATAAGTTTCAGAACTTTGGGTCATCAAATATTCCCTCAGTATTTGTTTCTCATAACGATGAAGTGAGAAAACTTTGGCATGAGCGATTTGGTCACTTAAACTATCGCTCTCTTCAGAACCTATGTAAAGAAAATATGGTGACAGGTCTTCCCATGGTATCTTGCAGAGATGGTGTTTGTTTCGGATGTGTACTCGGAAAACATCATTAGGACAATTTTAAAAAACGTGCCTCTTGGCACGCCTCAGCCCCTCTACATCTTGTGCATAGTGATTTATGTGGTCCATTTCCAGTTGTTTCCTTCTCTGGCTACAAATATTTCTTAACTTTCATTGATGATTTCTCTAGACGCACTTGGGTATATTCTTAAAACTCAAGAGTGAAGTATTTAACAAATTCTTGGCCTTTAAGGCCTTTGTTGAAAAACAATCTGGACATCAAATTCTTAAGCTAAGATCAGATAATGACGAAGAATATGTTAAAAACGACTTCATCAGCTTTTGCACTAAGCATGGAATCCAAATGCAACATACTGTTCCATATACTCCACAAAAAAATGGTGTAGCTGAAAGGAAGAATCACACCTTAAAGGAAATGGCTAACTGTATGCTTCAATCTAAAGAACTTAGTCTTAACTATTGGGCAGAAGCAATTAACTGTGCAAATTACATACTAAATCGCACTCCTACTAAAGCTTTAAAGAACATCACTCCAGAAGAAGCATGGAGCTCTATTAAACCAGATGTGAGTCACTTTCGTGTTTTTGGAAGTGAAGCATGGGCCCATATTCTAGATGAAAAACGTAAAGCTTTAGAACCAAAGAGTGAAAAATGTATCTTTGTTGGATATTCTGAAGATTTCAAAGCATATAGACTTATTCCATTTAAGTCCAAAAATGTTATAATTAGAAGAGATGTAAAGTTTGATGAAAATAAATCGGCTTACGAGCTTAGTTCGGCGCATGTGCCACCTCTCTCTATCTCTTCTACCTTTGAACATATTTCTTCTTCAGATGATGAAAGTGAGGATGACAATCCTCCCCCACCTTCTCGGGATCATCCTTCAGCTCCTTCACTTCCAAAATGGGTCAAAGCTACTCGAGATGCAGC
>APFE030926045.1:60855-86687 GCA_000404065.3 Pinus taeda | reverse complement strand
CTTAGCTTCTACACCTTTCTTTAAACCATCCATCTTAGCTTCTACATCTTTCATCTTAGATTCTGTTACTTTTTGTGTGAGTGACACTTGTTGCACTTGGTCTTGTAATTTTGATATATCATGTTGCATTTCTTCCTCTTCTTCATGAGTCATGCTAGAGATTTTAGGTTTCTTACTAGATGTTTGCACTTTTTTCTTCCCTTGGGGCATCAATTGTCGATAATAATGCTTTACTATGCCCTTTGAATTCCTTCAAACTAATTTTTCAAACCAAACTTATGCAAAAATTTAAAAAGAACTACACACCTTTTTTTACTTTGTAGGAGCTTGATATTGAATCTAATGTATCTCTATAATTTCAAATCATCCAGTTCTGAAATTGTGACTTGTATTAGCCCTCTACGTCCTCTTTCGGATTCCACCAGTCTGATCCAAATTGGATTCTCCAAGAAAAAGGTATGCACAATCTCCCAAGATGACTTGATTATAGGCCTTTCTAGAAGAGCGAACTTGTATGAAGTGCCACGTGTCACTGTTTTAGCCTTTGGAACTGAGAGATATATACCAAAAAGCTATAGTCCATCCTCTTTCTGTACCTCCTTACAAAATTTTAATCCAATGCTCAAAGAGAAAGTTATGACGATTTTCCCCAGGTCAGCTGTTTGGAATGTAATTCAGGAGTCTAAAACAAGACCAACTTCCTCAGATCATATCTCCACAAATATAGCACAAAAAGCTCTAAAATTTCAACCCAAGATTGAGTGCGATGTCGTCTCAAATGGGTTTTTTTTTTTTTCGCTTCTGAAATGTTGCAGAAAAAAAGTTATAGTGAAAATGCCACGATGACCTATTTGGAGCAACGAAACCCTAGAATCCAAAGGTATGATACCAAATGTTATGAAACCAGCTCACAAAAAGATATAAAAGAGAGATCAACACCTTAGAATTCAGCCTCTTTGAGGGGGCAACCTCATTTACATTACACAAATGAACAATTCTTAGATGATTCAAATGAAAAAACCTCCTTTCTATATATAGGAGTCTAAGGAGTCACAATATAACTCATCCAACCTAACAATAATAATATAAAGCCACAAAAATAACAATAGAGGAATTATATGGGGCACAGTAGTAAAAATATGGGGACAATATGGGCACAACAATATTAATAAGGGATGCAACTACAATAGTAATGGGGTAATCACTAGTATTATAGGGACCTAACATAGTTCATCCCAACACGAAAAAGGGGTAAATGTATACTGGGTGAACGACATTTCACAACCTTTAACAAGTTCAAAACGACAAGATCTCGGCAATATTTTCGTGTTTAAAGAGTAAAAAAAGAGCTTGAAAGCAGACCCCCATTTTTATTCTCTTTTACGAGTCAAAAAGGGAAAAAATACTTGGTGAATTTTTCATTTGAGTTTTACGAGTCGAGCAAAGAGCTTAAATGTGACTCTAGTATAGTCATTGATAATCCATCACCTGTCGCTGCGAAAAAAGCTAAATTCATCATCTAGTTTCTAAGGAAAAATAGGTCAAAAATACTTCAAAAACCCTAATATTTCATGAAAAAAGAAATAATAGCAGGAAAAAGTAATTATTTTTTACCACTTACCATTTTACCTTTGCGTGAAGAGATTTTTACCCACTTGTACCCTAATTTTTCTGGAGCATATTGCGGGATATTCGAAAGGGCATTCATCGAGCTGTTAGTTGCAAGTAAGAGCCAAGACCTTCAGCTCCATCTTCATGCTTATTTTACCTATTTTTAACCATTTTTTTAGAAGGTTTTGTCAAAAAAAAATTGCCCTTAGTTGGCGCAATTTCTAGGCATAGAATCACACCAATTGGGGGATATGAAGACTGTCAAGAGTGTCGGCGGTGCTACTGTTTTTAAAATAGTCATGCCGACGTAGTGAATAATTTTTGTTTCAAGTTTTTGCCCATTTTTCTGTTTGAATCCAAATTTCTCTGGCCAAAGATGTTTATTGAATTGATTATATGGTTTTTGCAGGGAAAAAATCGTGAAAAATGGTGGATTGGAAGGAATGTGAGCATGAGGATATTGACACTCAAGCAAGGGCTCACCCAAATTGCTTGAATTATTTTAGGAACTGTGGGCTCCTTAAATTATTCCTTAACCAGGTCTACGGGCTCAACTTGAATTGCTACAGTATCTAATCAGTCTCTGGGAAGTGAATTAGGAAGTTTTCATGATCCGTGACAAAGAACTGGAGTTCAAAACTTCAGACATTTATTTCATCACGGGGCTGTCATGAAGAGGGGAGCCAAGCAATCTATATAGGTCAAGGTCGATTGGGGCAAGTGTGACCATGCTACTTGTAGAACATTGCCCAGAAGCACTCAAATCAAAAGGTGGCAAGATCGAGATCATGAAGGTTTGGGATCTTATGCTGAGAGTGTTACTATTAACCATAAATATAGTGGTTGGGGCCCAAGCTCAACATAAGATCAACAATTCGAAGTTTCAGTATGCTATCAACTATACGATACCCACTATCTTCAACTGGGTGGAAGCTATGAAGGTCAACATGAAGTGCCAACTATCAAAAGCTACGGTAGGAAACCTGAAGTAGTTTTGCTATGGATTTATTATAGTGACCTTCTTCCTAGAGTAGTGTTGGGCATGGAATCCCCCCACAACATGTTTTGGGCTCAAAGCCCAAGTTTTTAGTAATATTTTTGTAAAGACTATGCGAACTGCGAGCACGGAGCACGAATTGTATGTTAGAGTCATAGGATTGTCCGCCCTAAGTTTTGAATGTAGTGTCGGCCTACCCATGGTCTACAGACCATGGGATTGTATAAATAAGAGCGAGGCTCTAAGTTTTAAGAATAAGGAATAATAGATGGAATCTAGTAGATAGAATGAGATAATGAGCATAGAGAAAAGGTCTAAGTGTCTTGGGTCATAGTAGTAGGAAGAGGCTCTGCAGCTGAGTGCGCAAAGGCCTAGTAGAGTCCACAGCTGAGTGCACGAACCCTTGTAGCTGAGTGCACAGGGCAGATTCGAGTCTGTAACCAAGGAAAAGGAATAATAAAGAGAAGTTTTATCTAAATTCCATGTATCTGTTCTTGTGTTATTTCTTGTTTGATATCATTTACAATTATACTGTTTATTTATTGCGCACAATTGTATGAATGGTGAACACTATTAAGTACAACTAAACACATACAAATAAGCTAGGGAAAGTAACTAATAACGAGTTACTAACAAGGACTTGGTTAATAACGTTGTTCGGCCCCCGAGTAGGGTTGCGCAAGGGCAACATCATAGGCTGCGAGGTACTGATAGGTGCACGTAGCGACGTGCAGATAGGGTCAAATTGCAGACCCCTGAAACACATCAAGACATCCCTAGGGTGCGGAAACCTAGTTCTAGAACCCTCCCATACTACTTCGGGTGAGACCTCAGTTCACGCTCCGCAGACTGTTGTCGTAAGGACCAGTAGTTGTGGGATTTGTTTGGCTAAATAATCTCTGAACCTAGGTGAGGCCCCACTAAGACAACAAATGGTTATGTTGCCAGAACTAGGATCTGCATAAGGGATGTTTGATGTCGGGTCACTGGAATCAAACAAAGAAAGAAATTGAAGGGTGGTTGGACAATAAGATTCACGAGTTCGCGGTGCTGGAAAACAGGAATATGTGAGTATCAAAGGAATAGTGGTTGAAGCGCTACTTATATATGGAAATCCATGAAATTTTCTTTTCATCCTTTCTCACTGTGTTGTATGAATGGATTGCAAAGCTAGCAGACAGTCAGGGAAGGTGTAGGCTCGACAAACCAATCACGTGCACTCTAGAATTAGTGCACAAACTAGAAGAATTAGAAGATAAGATCATGCTTGCTATGGACCATTGGCTCAATTGAATTATAGGAGGATTTATCACTGAGTTCATGGTAGACATGATAGTCAGCTACAGTGAAGCGGAACGATGATTCCTCAAAGGATTGTGAGGTAAGTACATTAAATATTTGAACACTTGGATTAATATGCTATTGTGTTAAAAGCGGGTTATGAGAATAAATTGATGTTTGGGGCTAACAAAGTGGGAGGATCTATAGAAACAAAGATAGTGCAGGGATAGAAAATAGCCCCTTGATTTCACCTCGGTGGGAAAGCAAGGAAGAGCTTGTGAAAGTTTCTCTGAGAAGCGCAGTCAGTCTAATAAGGCATCGAATTTTGCGCTTACCATGTCCACCTATGTTATAGAAATTTTTGGGCACTTCAACCCCAATCATAAATGTCCATAAACTGAGGGCTCCTAAGTCCCTAAAAGTGTTGCTTCACTGCCTAAAGGAACAAGGTCAGCTCATTACATCATCTCACAGAAGTTCTCCACTGAAAACTGCTCATAAATGGTCAAAACTTGAACATACTGAAATCCCAGTGAAGAGGGTGTGATGCATATCACCTTCCGAGTGTATAAGGTGCGATGCATACTGAATTGCTCCTCTGTAGGGTGCGATGGTCGGGAATGGACAAACGGCAGGGAAAAAATGCGAGATGGAAGATCATGGAATCATCCAGAAGCTTCCCCTTTGACACTTGCCTCTCTGTTTTCGACCAGGGATGAGTAAGAGATCATCATTCTCAAAGTGGAAGTAGGAACTATCAGAGAGAGGAAACTAATCAAGATACCAGAAGATGACTCACCTCCCTATAATCATCTATATATGGATCCATCATCACAGATATCCAGAGGCTGGAATTTTGTATCTTATAGAGAAGTGTTGTTGGTTTTCTAGTGTACATTCATAGTGTTGGGTGATCAAATCTTTGCTTGAGGTGAAGAATGGATTTCTAGCTGGAGGATGATGCTGGGTCAGAACATATGGTTGTAATCCTCTTGGTACTTTTCATCTTAATAAAGCTATTCTAGTTTTCCTCCATATTTTTTGTGTACTTGTTTATATATGCATTTGTATGGTTAACACACATCTAGTCCTATGGTATTTATGAATATAGATCTTTGTTCTTCAATAGTAGTATGTTGTTGTGATTCCACAGGTGCTCTTTGAAGCTGGGCAGGCGAAAAAGAAGCAGCAAAGCTCTGTCAGGAAGGAGAGGAAATAAAGCGCAAGACTAAGGTTGGTCTCCTTGGTCCCTCTCTTGTCTATTTTCATAAAGGAAAATGAAAGTATACTTTACTTGTTTGTTTCTAAAATAGCTACCAGTCTTAGTGGCAATAGTAGCATCCTAGTGGAAACTATTCCCGGTAACAGGCAAGCAAGCAACAGGGGTGATTTGAGCCAGTGATTGATTCAGATCTGAGTTGTATTGTGTGTAACAGGTGGAGATAGTACTGAGTACATGCAAGGAGCATTATACAGTTTTATGTTACATGATCTCAATCAATATAATATACAGATAGTTTGGGGTTTTTATCGAGATGCTTTCCCCAGTGATGTATTGTTTTGATATGTGTGATTGATGCTTCTATATTCGCATGCAATTGTTTCTGCTTTCGCAAATTGATGATCAATGGTAGATGAGATTATGTATTATGCATGCATTCTGAAATAATGTATAATCAGGATAATCTCAGTTGAATAAGTGTCATATTATTCATAAAATTTCTACAGATAGTAGGAGCTTTGAACACTTTGATTCAAGCTACACCCACGATTTCTCTTCTGCTGCCATCCAATAACAGTAGACTAGCTCAATACTCCGCACACTAGCTCAATTATTTGGCCTTGACGCTTCTCTTCCTTCAGATCTCCTCCTTAATGATGATGCTTCTAAGAACACCGAACCTCTAGAATCATGAACACTAATTGTCAGTTTATGTCCTCCACTCGGAGCAACACCCTCGGCCTCCTCCAACAGGTCTAACCCCTCCAACAAATCGCAATGGATTTTAACATGTAGAACCTTCCGCCCGATCTAGGATCCTTTTCCGCTCAACCTCCACACCATAATGCAACTCTGATCTAGGCTCCTTGACCTCCACCAATCAAAAACACCCTCTAAGAAGCAACCTTCACACCCACTCCTTAACAACTAAGCTCTTCAATAGATCTCAATGCTTTTCTTGATAAAACAAAATGCCTTTCAAGCCTGCTCTCTCCTTCGACGCTGCCAATTAGCAACAAAATAATGCAATGGATGTAGTCTCTCCACAGACCATGAAAGAACAGATCTCTTCAATGAATTGAAGATCTCAATAGACCATCAACCTCATATCCACGATTTTTGGGAGCGATGGACACCTTTGGTCTAAGGAAAGCAGTGATCATTGCACTTTTCCCTTACGAATTTGTGATGGTCATCCCCCTCTTCCCTTCAGAAAGAGTGATGATTACGTTGAATTAAATTTAAAATAAAATGTATTGTTTCTCCGCCTTACACCAGCTAGTTTTCTTAACAGAAATGCCCCACTTAGGGATTCATAGGCCCTCTCAAACCTGCAGCTCTGAGAGTGTAATTTGTTTGCATGGAGGCTGTAATTTGCTAGTGTCTTTTGTAGTTGTCTTTTATTTTTAGATAGAAGTATGAGTTGTTTGTTAGTGAGACCTGTAGAGAAACGAGACAGTTTATTATAGCCTTGTGAATACTATCGATATCAAGCTAATAGCAGGCAGATGCCATTGATGTGGGTATTTATATGTGGTGTTTGTTTTTTAGCATAGATTCAAGCAACTTGTGGATTGAAGGTTGTTTCTGTTGAAGATCTATAGATCTGTGTCAACTGGGGGATGAGAGTCTATTTTTCTATTGTGGATGGTTAATGTGTGTTTTGATTATCCATTGTACTCAGTGAGAGTGGAAACAACCGATGTGGAAGGTGTTGAAATAAATTCATTGATTGTATTTCTAAACCTGAGCCAGGGTAACATTTCCATTATTGAATTTTATTTTATATCCATTGTCAAAATATTGGTAATCAATTGCAACAAGGAACTATTTGCAGGTGTGCTCATTTTATTACATCGAAGGTTGAGTGATGTATCCCATAATTTTTTAACAGAAGTTATCACCATTGTGGAATTCAAAGTGTTGTAGAGTTTGAGTTCTGAGTGCATGAGAGAGATGCCGTAGTATGACTACGTCATTTTTGGTGGGAAGTTAGCAATTGGGTAAGACACTCGCAAGCTACGTCTCTTTTTAAAGTGCAGCATAGAGAATTGATGTTGAGATGCAGAGGAAATTCCTCTCTAGTTGTCCTCTGATTTGAAAACAAAAATGGAGCAGATTCAGAGTCAACAATTTCACTCAGGCCTGCACCAGGTATATAGTTCACCACAATGCAAATTGAATAAGCTAATGAGATGTGGTTTCCTTTTGTGCTAGCGATGTCGATCTTCTTCATAAGTCATGTGGAAAGAAATGTGATAACGTTGGATATGTTGGAGAGATTTGTTTAAACTTGGAAAGTGTTTTTAAATGGTGTTTTTATAAGGGAAAATGGCTCAACATGGATGGTTATCCAGATAGTACGATAGTTGTGGATTTAGGGAAGAATCTCTCATTTGTTGAAGATGTCGGAGTGGTATTATAATGATTTTATGCGACGGATAGGGACATTGTTCAATAATTGACTTTGGGAGGTCCTTTATTTTGGAGTGTAGGAGTTGAACTCGGGAATCCAACTTGCCAACTACACCTTTACAAGGGTTATGAGGCAACTAGATGGAGTCTATATTGATAAGTTGTAAACCAGTTAAAGAATGACTGTGTATTTTATTGTTTGTGGATTATTTCAATAAATTTATGTAATGTAAGCATTAAGAGGGGATGTTAGAATTAATGCTTACATCCTATATTTAAGATGTTGGTTTGAGATGGTTAAGAAGTTCTCTCAACCTCTCCTTCTAAGTTAGGAATAAGTTAGATTTGAGAAACTCTATATATTAGAGTATTCTATGAATGTAATGTGTGTGTTGAGTGCATACACCTTTGTGTGAAATATATGAGTGCTTTAATACCACGTTAAAAATGGCTAAAAGCATTCATATATTTCACACAAAGGTGTATGCACTCAACACACACAAATTACATTCAGAGATTACTCTAATATACAGAATTTCTCAGATCTAACTCATTCCTAACTTAGAAGGAGAGGTTGAGAGAATTTCTGAACCATCTCAAACCAACGTCTTACATATAGGATGTAATCATTAACTCCAACACATCTCATTAGTTGCATCCACTAATGTTCTAACACAAAGATGCTAAAATCAAATACGTTGAAGTTATTGGAATCAAATACATGGAAGTAATATTGAGTCAAATTTTTTATATATAATATTTGATTATTATGTTATAATCTTTAGTTGTGTTTATTTTGGCATACAATTTATAGAATTTGAATTGAGTTATTGATAATACTAATCAAGTCATTAAGATTAGATATATTTTTTATAAGAAATTATTTATATTAGGGGTTGTCTTTAGTGCGATTTGTTTTTATAGAAAAAAATTGAGGTGAAATCTTGATTTGTGTTATTTGAACTGGTTTTTTGACTGTATATATGGATTCAACACCTTGAAAAATCCCTAGAGCACTTCAATTGTGCTGGAGTTACCCATCAAATGGATTTTAGAGAAATTAGACTCGAAAAACCCATGAAAAGCTTGCAAAAAGTCTCGTTAAGGACAACTCATTTATATTATTATGTTTATTGCATTTATTTTTGTTGTAAGCTTGGAAGGAAATACTACATCTTCATCATGTCCAATATATCACCACAATCGGGGTGGGGAATTGAACTGGTGACTTTGCATCAAGGAGTGCCTTAACAGAGCACACAATCACCGTCTATCCAAGACCCCATGGACATATTATTGTGTTTTTTAATTAAATTAATCAATTAAAAAAAATGTTATCATATATATTTGTGTGGGGTATAAATATGTGTTATGTGTTTTTTGGTATGTTGTATTAGTAAATAATGATATTGAATTATAGTACCATGACAATTTTATATATATATAATATATATAATTAAATTTTCTGTGAATCTCTATGATTAAGAATCTTGTTTTTTTTCTTTGGTAATACATATATATCTAACTCATATATTAATTGCTTTTATAAATAATAATATTAATAATAATAATAATTTAAACAAAGTTTAATTTATATTCAATTTTAAGATTTCTTTAATCTTGGTAAAGAAAGACGTATCATTTTAATGTCTATCGATAATATTTATCGGTCATTTAATTTATATGAATAACTATAAGATCGATGGTAAGGCCATAATATTCATGAAATAGTTTTAAGTCTATTGACATGTAGGACTTCCATAATTTTAATTCAATTTTTAATAATTATTAGGTGGATGAGAGAGATTTAATATTCATGGACTGTTCTAGAATATTCATAGCCTAGATTTCTCCATTATTGTAGTTATGCCCTTCTTGGACATTTAACGAAATTGATTGACTAAAAGAGATGTCATTTAAACAAATGTGATATGATGTGAGCCTTGATTTTTTAGGCATGTGGTGTTGATACGTCGTGACATTAGTCCATGATATTGTAACAAAGCTTATTTAGACATTAAGAATCTCTATAGTATAGTGAGGATACATTTTCATGGTTAAGAATATGGTTCTGTGTTTTTTTTAAATGTATATATGTTTAAATTATATATTAATTTTGTTATAAATAAGAGCAATATAATCATTTAAAATGAAGTTATAATTTTTTTTTTTTAGAAATCTCAGAGATATCATGAGTTAATTGTTTTGATATTTATTATGAATTGATGGTTATCGATGTATACTAGCCATTTAATTTATATGGCCAAGCTACTCATAACAATAGTCATAAATCAAAGGTTAAGATTTATTTCAAAAATTGTTCTCCTTTTTAATTAAATTAATTAATTAAAAAAATGGCACATGAACATGTGTCATATGAACAAAAAAAAATGTCACATAAGCATGTGTTATATAACCATATTAAATTGAAAATGTCATATGAACCTTAATTGTATTATTTGGCTTCAACATGTAAATATCATATTTCACATGAAATTGTAAATGGTATAATAATAAAATTTTATAATTTTCTAACTTTGATGGTTAGCTCAATTCATGAGTCCTCATAATTAAAATACTTTTTCTTGAGAAGTTACATGTTCTACTCAGTGATCCTTTAGAGTGGATCTATCTAAGAAAAATATTTAATAATGATTAGTAATCTCCCAAATCCATAAACCACATAGAAAAAATTCATAAATTTTCTCTCTTAGATAATTTTCTTAACTAAAAAAATAATTATTTATAATACTTTTTAAAAATGCTATAGACTCAAATAATTATTAGAAAAATTTCATATGAACATGCATTCCTAACGAAATATGGAAAAAGACAAAGAAAAAAATAAAATATACCAAGTTTTTCTCTTTTAACTAGGACTTTATTAAAATCTTTTCTTTATAATAAAAATAGAAAATCTTTTGTTTTCATTTTGAATTGCGACTTTATGACACACTAAAAATATATCTATCATTTTTCTTTCGTCCTTAAGAGTATATCATGAAATTTTGAAATTTTGATTACTCATAAAGTGAAACCGTTACTAACAAGAATAGCTACACAACAGTAAGCCCTTGCCCTTAGCGGGGCAATCAAGAAGTTGGAAACATTTTAATTCTACTCCCTCTCTATGTATCATTCATCCTGAAGAAGAATTAAAGTGAGGAGTAGTTAGTCCACAATGTGCTCAGGAGAAGCTCCCAATGCCCACTTAGTCCACAGTGTGCTCAAGTGAGACTCCCAATGCCCATGCAATGACTGCATTTATTTGTGACGACTGCATTTTTTTGTAACACCGTGTGAAGAACCACTTAAAAAATCAGCCAAAATATACAAGTGAAATAAACCTGGCAAACCACATGTATTCTTCTCTATATTTTCATTGCGATTAGAAGACTTTGTATGGTTTTATCTAATATGTAAATGTTATTTATCCTGTAAATGTTGTCAAGCTGATTGCTTTCATGTTTTGATTAATTAGGTTAATTTTTAATCTAATACTAACTGTAAGGGCTAAGCATTTTGAAAGATTGCAACCAAACCTGTTACTTAGATTATGGAACAAATTTGTTGGAAAGGTGGAGGGGACAAAATAAATAATTTACAGGCAAATTACACAAGTTGTGGATCTTAGATTGATCACACAAAACATGATGTTTACAATGAACTCGTTAAGGGTATTTAAGCTTTTCCAACTAGTGACTTGCCTAAAATATCTTGACATGCAACTACATACATTTCACACTAAAAGTCATCTATCACTTAACTCGACCTGACTCAACACTCAAACACTCAACCATCAACACTCAATTAACTGACTCTCTAAGTCTACCAAACTCCTAATGCACAAGTAATTATCTTATTTTAATGCTCTCCCTTAATTACGACTGATAAAGTAAAATATGACTCACGACAACTCAAACATGTTTGTTCGTCTATGTCTTAGCTAGGCTTACAACACCCAAGTTTCTTCTATGAAACTCAAACACATATTTTGTTAATGACTTAGTAAATATATCAATCAATTGATCACTATATTTACAAGGCTTCAAGTGAACTTCTTCATTGCTCATAAGTTCACTAATAGAGTGATATCTATTATCAATATCCTTACTCTTTTGATGAAACACACTATTCTTGGATAGTGCAATCGCTGAGGTGTTGTCACAATATATTGTTGTTGATCCTTGTTGTTCTGCTTCAATTCATCAAATACTATTCTTAACCACACTGTTTGACATGTTGTTGATGTTGCTACTACATATTCTATCTCTGTTGACGAAAGTGTCACAATGGGTTGCTTTTTAGATGCTCATGAAATCATACCTGAACCAAGATGGAACACAATAATAGAGGTTCTCTTCTTATCATCAAAACTGCCTACAAAATCACTATCTGTGTATCCAATCAAATCCTTCTTTTCTATGCTTGCATACATTTTGCCACAATCTCTAGTTCCTGCTATGTATCTCAGAATTCTTTTTCCTCCACTCCAATGTGTGTCTTTTAGGGTTTCCCATTAATCTGGAACTCAAACTCACTCCTTGCATGATATTTGGTCTTGTAGCTATGAGATACATGAGGCTGCCAACCAATATTTTGAATAGAGTTGCATTGACATCTGATCCTACATCATCCTTGCTTAACTTTGTACCTATTGCAACTAGTGTAGGGACGGGTTTGCAATTTTCCATCTTGAATCTTTTCAACAAATCTTTGGCATATTTATTTTGACAAATAAAAATTCCTTTTTTAGATTGCTCAACTTCTATGCCAAGAAAATATTTCATGAGACCAAGGTCTGTCATCTCAAATTCATTCATCATGGTTGCGTTAAATTCATCTATCTTAAAATTACCAGTAAAAATCATGTTGTCAACATATAAGCAAACAATCAAAATATGTCCATGCTCATTTACCTTTGTGTACAAGAAAGGCTTAATGTTTCTTATACAAAATCCATTCTTGATCATGTAGCCGGAAATTATGATATACCAAGCTCTAGGTGCTTGCTTCAGTCCATAGAGTGATTTATTCAACTTGTAAAATTTATATTCGTTACCTTCAACTTCATATCGTGGAAGTTGCTGCACATAAATTTATTCTTCTAGAATTACATTCAAGCTGATTTCACATCTATTTGGTATACTTTCCACTTGTTCTGAGTTGTTGTGGCTATAACTTCTCTTACATTATCCAATCTGGCTACCAGAGCAAATATTTATCCAAAATCTATTCCTGGTTGTTGCAATAATCCTTTTGCTATAAGTCATGCTTCAAACCTATCAATTTCACCTTTCTCATTCAACTTTGTCTTGTACACCCACTTCACACCAATGAGATTTTTTCCTTTGGTAAAACAACCACATCCTGCATATCATTCTTTTCAATAGCTTCAATTTCTTCATGCATGGCTTGCACCCAATTTCCATGTCTGATTTCTTCTTCAAACAAAGAATGTTGGAATGAACAAAATGCAAAATTTGAACTAACATCCAAGTCATCATAAATATCTTTCATACTTCTCATATTTCTGTTGCATTTGCTAGATTCATCACTTGATTGATTGTTAAGAGAATCTCAATCTGTTGATCTGCTCGAAGATCCATGCTGCTCTGAAAATCTTGGAGTCCTTGTTGGTGTGTCTATGTTTGGTGTCTTCACTTGTGATTCTTCTTGCACCTTTTCCGCTACGTCATCTTTTCCCATAAGTGGAACTTGTGCATGAACTTTTTTGTCTACAGTTCCATTCAATGACTCTTGTTCTTTGAAAACAACATCTCTACAAATTATGGTCTTCTTTGTGACAAGGTTATACAATTTGTACTATTTTGATTGCTCAATATAACCAGTAAATATGCACTTTTCACTTTTATCATCCAATTTGCCTCTTCTCTCTTTAGGCACATGTGCATAAGTTACACATCCAAATACTCTGAGAGGAGATACGCTGCAAGACATCCCTGACCATGCTTCTTCTATAACTACATTCATTACACCCTTTATAGGAGATCTGTTGATCACATAAATATCACATGCAACTGCATCTGCCCAATACTCATTAGACAAGTTTCTATCTTTCAACATGCTTCTTACCATGTTCATAATTGTTTTGTTCTTTCTCTCTGCTATACCATTTTTCTGTAGTGTGTACCTAGTTGTAAATTGTCTTTTCATTCCATGTTTCTTACAGTAATCATGGAATGCCTTTGAAACATATTTTCCACCACGATCTGACCTCAATACCTTGATATTTCTATCACTTTGGTCCTCTGCTAAGGCTTTGAATTCCTTGATCTCTGCAAAAGTTTCACACCTATGCTTCAAGAAGTAAAATGATGAATTTATGCTATAGTCATCAATAAAAGTAAGGAAGCAACAACTAGCTCAAGTGGTTACTTTGCTCTATATGCAACTCCATTTTAAAAAATTTCACGTTTTTGCTTTCCCAAGATGCAACACTCACAAGTAGTAGCAGGTTCTTTGATGGGAGGTAATCCTCTGACCATATGTTTCTGCTGCAACAATCTTAAACTAGAAAAGTGAAAGTGTCCAAACCAAAAGTGGCTTAACCAATAATCATCAGAACATGCAACTGTAAAAGAACTGACCTGATCATTGTAAACCATAATTAGAGGAAAGAGTACGTTCCTCTTCATCTTCACCGTTGCTATCAGCTACCTAGTTGGTTTTTCATATATAACAAATTCTTGACCTTGAAAGATAACTCTGTATCCTTTTTGTGTCAATTGACCAAACCTATCAAATTACTTCTACGTCGACCTCTGTCTCTTGAAATAGAAACATGACTTTTGAAAGCGGTCTCTAAAGTGAAATCTTTATTTCTATCTATCTTTTCCTTATGCGATAGAAGTGATCCCATCAACTCATCGACTGTCAATGATGCCAAATCCTTGGATTCTTCTATGGCTACTACCACAACATCGAATTTGGTAGATAAAGATCTGAAGACCCTCTCAACCACTCTTTGACCTTTAATTTCTTCACCATAAATCTTTTACTTGTTTATGACAATTATGACCTGATTCATGAAAGAATTGATGTCCTTTGTCTCCTTCATTTGTAAACTTTTAAAATCTCTCCTAGTATTTTGCAACTTAACAATATTGACTTTGGCCATACTTGTATAGTATTTTTCCAAAGTATCTCATGCTACTTCTGTTGAAGATGTGATCATAATCTTATGGAACACTGATCGGTCCACTCCCTATTGGATAAGCTCCAATGCTTGGGCATTCTTCTTTTTGTCTTTCTTCCATTGTTCCCTCTTTGTATTACTGAGAGATTGTTCTTCTGCTTCATTCTTAGGTTCCAAAAACCCAAGTTGGACATGATCCCAAACATCGTGAGCCTGCAAAGTAGTCGCCATCTTAATGGCCCACACATCATAATATTTCTCTGTAAACAATGGGAACTGGAGCTGGAAATTTGAGAAAGCAATCTCTTCTCAAAACTTCTCTTCAGAAAACTTAAATTTCTCTGTTTATAAACTTTGCAAAGCTTATTTTTCAAAAAAAATCTCCTTTCAATAAAAAGAAATCCCCTTTTTGAAATTCTCTTAATTATTTTGTATATATAAGAGAAATCTTTTTTAAAAAATGTTTATATATAAAAATCAAACACCTTTATAATATGCCCTTCACGAATTCAAACAAAAAAAACTTTAACAAAACTTCCTGATAGTTTCCAAATCCTTTATAAAATCTTTTAATAAAACCCTTTGTTTTTAATATGCACGCTTTTAATAAACGACTTCTCATCTATATAAATATTCGGACATTTTTGACTTCGAATTTTCAAACTACATTATCTCTAACGCGTCTCTCGCGAGGATGACGTACGATAAACATCGTGCACGATCGGGAGTAGAGCGTTAATGATTTAACGCTTCAAAAAGTCACAGAACTCTCATGCATGAAAACCGGGGCAAGTTAAACACTATTAACGCGGTTCACCGCTGACCTCTAGTAAGTTATAATGCCTTGCATGTAACCTTCAAGGTGCGTTATAGCACTGACCATGAGGGAAAAAAATATTTCTCTCCTCTCACCTGGATAGTTGCTAATCTATTCTCCGTATATCTGGATAGTTGCTAATCTATTCTCCGCATATCTTTGTACCCTTGCTCGATACCATTTTGATGGAAAGGTGAAGGAGAGAAAGAATAAATAATTTACATACAATTTACACAAGTTGAAGTGTTTGTATTGATCACATAAATCGTGATGTTTACAATGACTTTGTGAAACGGTATTTAACATTTTTTTAACTAACAACTTGCCTAAAATATCTTGACATGTTACCATATGAAACTACACACTAAAAGTCGTCTATCACTTAACTCGACTTGACTTAACCCTCAACACTTAGTTAATTGAAACTATAAGTTTAGCCAACTCATGTTAAAATAAGATAATTACTTTGCATGAGTTGGCTAAACTTAGAGAGTCAGTTCATTGAGTGTTTGAGAGTTGAGTGAAGTCGAATTAAGTGATATATGACTTTTAATCTGTGGTTGCATGTCAAGATATTTTAGACGATTCGCTAGTTGGAAAAGGTTAAATACTTTTCACTCGGTTTATTGTAAGTATCATGTTTTGTGTGATCAATAAAAGAGCCACAACCCATGTGACTTGTGTGTGAATTATTTGTTTTTCTTCCTTTGTCTTTCCAATAAATTAGTATTAAAGTGAGGCTATACATAGTGAGGAAGAATAGATTAACAACAATCCATGTGAGAGGAGAAATATGTTTTTCCTCGTGGTGTTAGAGCATTAACGTAACCTAGAGTTATACACTGGGCATTATATCGCGTTCAATCTCAATAGAGAGTCGCGTTAATCGTAGTTGACTTACAAAAATTCGCATGCACATGTATTCCTTTGACGTAGAGGACTAATGCTCTCCTTAGTCACCGTGGAAGGCGTTAGCACGTTTTGTTGTTTTCTTTAATTTGTGAAGCAACGTAAACGTGGTGTGATTCATGTTTATGGTAGTTCCTTTTGAAAAGCCCTTTTAATATGTCAAAGGAGCCATGTAAAAAGTTGTTTTTTGAATTCGTGAAGGGAAAATTATAAAGGTTTTGTTTTTTATTATATGAGAATTTTTTTTAATATTTCTTTTATATAAAAATAATTATGAGATTTTCAAAAAGGTTTTTTGCCAAAGTGTTTTTTTATTTTTTTTATAAAACAAAAATTTAAGGTTTTTATTGAAAGGGGTGTTAAAAAAAAAAAAAAATGGAAAAAAAAAAAAATTTAGAGGAAAAATTTAGGGTTTTTTTTTAATTTTTTGTTTTTTTGAAAAAAAATGGTTTTCTCAAATTTCCAGCCCCAGTTCCACCGTTTACAAGGAAATATTGTGATGTGTGGGTCATTAAGATGGTGACGACATTGCAGGCACATGGTGTTTAGGATTACGTCTAGTTTGAGTTTTCAGAACCTAAGAATGAAACAAAAGAACAAGCTCTCAGTAATGCGAAGAAAGAACAATGGAAGACAAACAAAAAGAAGAATGCACAAGCATTGTAGCTTATCCAACAGGGAGTGGACCGAGTAGTATTTGAAAATAATATGAGCATGTCTTCAACAAAAGTAGCATGAGATACTTTGGCGAAAAACTATACATGATCCTAATAGAAAATGGCATCAATCCATGGCATTCATCCACCCATGGAATTTACCCATGGTATTGTAAGTGGCATCCACCCATGGTATTGTAAGTGGCATCCACCCATGGTATTCATTCACCCATGGTATTTGCCCATTGTATTGTAATGTCTACCCACGGTATTGTGACATCTACCCATGGTATTCATTCACCCATAGAATTGACCCATGGTATTGTGATATCCCCAAGGTATTCATTCATTGATGGAATTGACACAGATATTGTAACCAAAAAAGGCTATAAGTAACAAGTCGCATTTTGTAAAAGGACATATTGTCTACCATAATGTAGCCTTTATAATTATTCTCTAATTTAATAAAAAAAATCTTTGTGGTTTTTTTTAGTGGACATTTTCCTCTTTTTCTTCTAGCAATTCAATTATTCATATCATGCGGGCCTTTCCCCCAAAATCCATTTCAATCTTTTAGATCTTGGGGGCCTCCTCCCAAGATCCGGATCAATGGTATTAGAGCAGGTTATGATTCCATGTGAATGAGGGTTTCATGCATATTTTAGTTTCAAATTTTTCACCAATATTCAACAAACTCTAGGCATGTGCTACGTCCTCCATAGAGCATTTTCTTGGGGCAAGCGGGTAGATTTTTTATTTTTTATTTATTTTTTTGCAGGAATTTTTTGGGAGGTGAGTTTGTAGATCAAATCTGAAATTTTTGGTACAAAATTTACAAAAAAAAATAACAGATCTAAATTCCTTGCGAAAAATACCCAAATTAAAATAAATAAATAATAATAATAATAAATCAAATCGGTGAATCAGAGTTCGGATGAGAGAGATATTGTTGATTTAAAATCAGTTATGTTGCAGAAATGTTTCTGATGGCAATTAGTGGACGACGACTATCCTATCTTTTTCTTTCAATTTTGGTGTAGAATTTCAGTCAAGGGATTATAGATCTGAGCTCCTCTTGAAAAATTTCTCAATTTCAAAAAAAAATTGGTCGAATCGAAGTTCGAAAGTGGGAGACATCGTAGATTTAAAAAAAGCTCTTTTTTTAAAATGTTTGTGAAGACGGAAAAGTTGCAATGTGAATATGAGATTAGAGTGTCCAGAAAATTATTTCCAAGACATGGAAAGATGCAAAATGGTCCTTATAATTCCAAAAATGGGTTATAATAAATATTTTGAGTTATATTGACCGAGCTATGTCCATTTTAATTCTGGAGCAGCATTCAGAGCGAGTTGTCTTTGGAGCCGTGCCCTCCAACCTCGTTTTACTAGGCACCTGCTTCACATTCATTAGCTTCATCATAACAACATTCGGCATGGGTTCTTTGGAGACATGCCCTCCCACCCCAGGCTATGTAAGCACATGTTACTTCATCAAGGAGAAACATCACGGTTATGGGTCAACCACACAAAATCCTTGTCATCGAAGTCTATTTGCTACACCGCACAGTGTTAATATCACAGTTGGTCACAAACATTAAAAGGTGTCTCTATTCTCAGATCTTCGTTTTTCATGGTTATGGGTCATCCAAAAACCCCCACTTCATCGAAGTCCATTTGCTAGTCCCCACAATGTCAGTATCACAATTGGTCATAAGCATTATAGGGTATCTCTATCCTCAGATCTTCGTTGATCATAGTTGTGGATCATCCACAAACCCACAATTCATCGAAGTCCATTTTCTATGCTGCACACTGTCTGTATCACAGTTGGTCATAAGCATTACAGGGTATCTTTATCCTGATATCTTCCTTCATGATGGTTATGGGTTAACCACATAAAACCCTTGTCTTCTGTCACTCTTCATATTCAAAAAATGCTTTGCAAGAGGGAACTTCACGCAATGGGGACTATTGCTTTTTAAGGAAGGAGGAATGGAACAGATGGAAAATGGCATCAACCCATGGTATTCATCCACCCATGGAATTTACCCATGGTATTGTAAGTTGCATCCACCCATAGTATCGATTCACCCATGGTATTATGACATCCACCCATGGTATTCATTCACCCATGGAATTGACCCGTGGTATTGTGACATCCACCTATGGTATTCATTCACCCATGAAATTGATCCATGGTATTGTAACCGAAAAAGGCTATAAGTAACAAGTCGCATTTTGTAAAATGACAGATTGTCTGCCACAATGTAGCCTTTATAATTATTCTCTACTTTAATAAAAAAAATCGTTGTGGTTTTTTTTAGTGGGAATTCTCCTCTTTTTCTTTTAGAAATTCAATTTTTCATAACTTAAGGGCCTTTCCCCCAAAATCCATTTCAATCTTTTAGATCTTGGGGGCATCCCCACAAGATCTAGATCAATACAGGTATGGCTAAAGTCAATATTGTTAAGTTGCATAATACTAGGAGAGATTTTGAAATTATGTAGATGAAGGACACAGAGAAAATCGATTCTTTCATGAATTGGGTCATAATTGTCGTCAATCAGTTAAAGATTTATGGTGAAGAAATTAAAGATCAAATAGTGGTTGGAAACATCATTAGATCTTTGTCTACCAAATTTGATGTCACGGTATCCACCATAGAAGAAGCAAAAAATTTGGCATCATTGACAGTCGTTGATTTGATGGGATCACTTCTATCACATGAGGCAAGGAGAGACGTAAATAAGGATTCTACTTTAGAGACCGCTTTCAAAAGTCAGGTTTCTATTTCAAGGGATAGAGGTCGAGGCAGAGTTAGATGAAGAGGCAGAGGACCAAATGGAAGATATGATGGTCAAAGAGACGGTTGAGAAGAGCATGAACATGAAAGTGGAAGCAAATACAAAATCTTCAACAATAATCAAAGAGTTAACAAATCAAATGTGATATGTTATTATTGCAATAATTTGATCACTATGCTTGTAATTGCAGGAAGAAGATAGTTGATCAAGGGAACTAGAGAGCTAATGTCACTACAAAGAGTACTAAATCCATGTTTCTATCTTACCATACCATACATGAACCTTCTTTTAGTGTGTTGTTGTTAGATAATAGTTGCAGTAATCACATAACGGGAAACAAGGATTTCGATGCAAATTTCGATCAATATGTGAAAACAGAGGTAAAGTTGTCAACTAACAAGACTATGGAAGTAGATGGCAAAGGAGTAATCAATATTCTGACAAAGTAGGGGAAGCAAAAGACAATCTCAGAGGTATATTATGTTCTTAGTCTCAAACATAATTTGATAAGTGTTGGTTAATTAACACAAAAAGGATACAAAGTTATCTTTCAAGGTCAACAATGTGTTATATATGACAAGCCCCCAAGAAAAAAGCTGATAACAAAGGTGTATATGATGAGGAACAAACTCTTTCCTCTAGTTAAAAATTACAATGATCATGTCAGTTCTTTTACAGTTGCAGGTTATGATGATTTCGGTTTGGAAAATTGCACTTTATGGCTTAATACAATTACAACATAAACAAATGGTCAAAGGATTACCTCTCGTCAAAGATGTTTCTAGTGCTTGTGAGTGTTGCATCTTGGGAAAGGAACACCATGAAATTTTTCCAATGTGAGTTGCATACAGAGCAAAACAACCTCTTGAGCCAGTGCATATAGACTTGTACAGACCTATAAAGACACAGTCAATTGGTGGAAGTTGAAGACACAGTCAATTGGTGGAAGTTGTTACTTCCTTACTTTCATTGATGATTATAGTAGAAAGACATGGGTCTACTTCTTGAAGAAGAAGCCTAAAACTTTTGCAAAGTTCAAGGAATTCAAAGCCTTAGTAGAGAACCAAAGTGATCGACAGATCAAGCTATTGAGGTCAAATCATGTATTTGTGTGTGAAAAACAAAGGAAAAAAGGTTGACATATTTACTAAGTCATTAGAAAAATATGTGTTTGAGTTTCATAGAAGAAACTTGGGTGTTGTAAGCCTAGCTAAGACATAGATCATCAACCATGTTTGATTTTTCATGAGTCATGATTTATTCTAACAGTTGTAATTAAGGGGGGAGTGTTAAAATTAGATAATTACTCTGGCATGAGGAGTTGGCTAAACTTAGAGAATCAGTTAACTGATTGTTAAGGGTTGGGTGTTTGAGTGTTGACTCAAGTCGAATTAAGTGACAGACAACTTTTAGTGTGTGGTTGCATGTCAACATATTTTAGGCAAGTCGCTAGTTGGAAAAGGTTAAATACCCTTCATCGGGTTCATTATAAGTATCATGTTTGTGCGATCAATAAAAGAGTCGCAACTCGTGTGATTTTGTGTGTGAATTATTTGTTTTGTCTCCTCCACCTTTCCAATAAATTAATCGTCTTTCCTCGAAATAAAAATAAAAATATTGAACATGATAATGTGAATTGCTTTATTAAACAACTTCATTATATGGTAATCAACATCAATACTTTCCCAATTTAGAATTTTGAAAAGTAAAATGTCATATTTTAAGCCTATTAAGGTTGCTATACTCAAATCCAAGGCATTACAAGTATAAACCAAATACAGAACATGCCTTTCCCATTTCAAATATAAATATCCACTTACCTCCTAGTGATAGAAATAGAATGAGCGAGGTAAGACATATCCAATGTGCTGGCTGGAAAAAGTTTTAAAAAACTTTTAAATTCGAAATTTAATTTAATGCACATTTATCAAATTCTTTTACATTATGAATTTATCCTTTTTACTTGCACATTCAAACCAAAGACAAGGAATATTGTTTATGGAAATTTGGAACTTAAGATCCACTATGTTGATCCAATAAAGTTACCAATGAATGGAGTTCTTCGTGATGAATATATAACCCTCCTTTTCCCAACCTCTTCACAATAAACTGGCTAAACCAATGGAAAAACTAATGAATCTAGATCAGGAGGGGAAGTTGCTTCTAGAATGACTCTAATGTGACCGACTATTCATGCTTTCTCTAGTCCTCACTTCGATGCCAACTTCACCCTAGGTCCCCAGGCACCCGTGCCTTCAGTTACTTACTGTTGTTTCAAATTTGGACTTTTCTATTGTTCATACAAAGCAATATAGCAAGATAGCAGAGAACTTAATTTGGGGGGCGGGGTTGAATTAATCATCCTAGGCAAGATAGCAAAGAAAGCATACTTTTCACTTTTATTAGGAATCTTGCTTTGTTTTCTAATTTGTGATAATGGTTATGATTAATGAAATCTGTCAAGTATATTAAGCGAAAAAATTAGCAATGACAACGCTGTGGAATAACATACTCTAAAAATTACGATGACGTAATCACAAGGAATATAATAATATTTTGAGCTAGAATTATAATGTACTAAGTTTGAAAAACATAGTAGAAATAATTTTTTTGATTATTCACGAATACATTGAATTTTTTTTTTTAATCAAAATTTCAATAAAATTGATAAAAATATATAAACTTTTTTTTTCAATAAAGTATCTACAATTGTCTATTTTATAATAAGCTTCTAAATATTTTATGGAAGACTTTGACCAGAGCATTAATTTTTAATCTGCAAAAGATAGACGAAGCAAAGTTGGCAAGATCTGGTTTGATTATTAACCCAATGTACATCTATGTCTGGGAGACACCTTTTGCATGAAAAGTACTTGGCATGGAAAGTATTTTATGTAGTGGACGAATGGCTAGATATTTTCTTTGAAAACACTTATTAACCCAAAGTACATATATGTTTGGTAGACATCTTTTGCATGAAAAGTATTTTCTTTTGTCGACGGATGGCCAGATCTTTTCTTTTCAAACACTGCAACATCATCCATATAACAGCCACTATCCTATCAGTCCTCGGAACATGATGTCTATAGCTTGTTGAAAGGTAACTCTTGCATTTATAAGTGCAAACGGTATTCGCCTAAATGCAAATGTACCCCCATTCAGTTCTAAATTTTGTTTTTAATATGTTGGGTTCTACTGCTTTAAATTGGTTTTATCTTGAAAATTTGTCCAACAGAAAAAAAACATCTCTAACCCATATATTGTCTGGAGTATCTCCTTCATGGATAGCATGTGATAATTATCCTTATTTAAATCTTGGTTCAAGTTGTGAAAATCCACACATAAGCTTATTTCTCCAGACTTTTTTCTGACTAGAACCAAATTAGAAACCCACGTAGAATGATGAACGTTAAAGATGATCCGAGCAGCCAAAAAATTCTTAGTTATTTTTTAATGCAGGGTTCAAGCATAGGATGAAATTTTTATTTTTTTTTGGGTTGAAATGGCCTTACTCCTTCCTTCATAGGTATCACGTGTTCGATAATTTTCATGTC
Source organism: Pinus taeda (assembly GCA_000404065.3). Lineage (NCBI taxonomy): Eukaryota > Viridiplantae > Streptophyta > Pinopsida > Pinales > Pinaceae > Pinus > Pinus taeda. The sequence goes on along the minus strand of APFE030926045.1, from coordinate 63,261 downwards.
ATAGGTTTTCAAACCATCATATGTCCATGTGAATACATCTCGATACTCATTGAAAATATGAATAAAGGCTTCTCATTCTTAGGGAGAACAGCATATACCGAGGTTAACATACTTTGGATCTTCCTTGGTGCCCAAGTTAACTTGTTCCTGTAACAATGTGGAACTTTGGGTATTGGTGTAGTTTTGTCCCCTAAAGCAGTTTTGCAAGTCATAGAGCTTCTCTAAAGATACAACACCCTTAAGCATGGGGTTTCCTTTATGTGCCTAAATTGTTTCCTACAAGACCCTTTTTTGCTCATCTTCATCGATTGTCGAATCTTTAAACATGCAACCATTAGCCATGAAATCTTGTATCTGGTAGTAATCATTAAACATAAGTAAATTAGTGACATTGTGAGGGATAGATGGCTTATAAATATCTCAACAAAAAATTCATCTCTAAGTCCTGACAACCTTGGAGTTTTATTTTCTAATGTGTCTATAGTTATATTTTGAATCCTAGGAACAAAATTAATACTAAATGCTTGAAAGAAAGATATAAGATTCTATACCACTTGCTGGTGGTTTTTATGATTAGGTGACACCTAGTGAACAATATTATGTACCTGACTTGTAACAAAAATTGAGTCACCTATTACCTTTAGCGCTTCTACTTTGAGGTCTATGTATTTCTTTAGTTCTTAGTCCTAGTATGAGTGTTTCGTATTATGCAACGTATTTCATGGACTCAAACTCAAATGAACATGATATGAGATACATGTTCTTCTGAGAGTCAACTAGAATGTAACCAACTCCATAACCCTCTTTTGTTTTCGAACCATCAAAATAGAAAGTCCAAATGTTAAGAGCAACTAGGTTAGTTTCTATGATAGTACTATTTACATCTATATTAAAAATATCATTTGCATTAATTGGATTGCAAGGAAGGAGCTACAATTGTGTATCTAGTCGTATAGGGGACGGTTGCTCAAGATAAAATCCATGATCAACTTATAAAAAATAATTTCCGAAAATTACTTGCGCAAATATAATCAACTCACTACGTGTTTCAATCGCCATAACGATATGATTCATAAAAGGCTCACTTTCCACTCGAATATGATTATTCTTTCCCTTATAAGGAAGCCATAAAGGTGATCGGTCAGTAGAAAAATTTCCTTGCAACATACTGGACCAATCTCTACTTAAGAGAAATCCATAAGCTTCTGTCATGCCCACAATAACGATATCAATACATTAATGAACTCCATGATCAGAAGATAAACAACTAATAACATGGTTTAGTTCACTAGTTGTCTACACTAATAATCTATATAATTTTATGATTATGGCATCAATATTTTACCAATTAGTATTAATTTTATTTGCAATAGATAAAATCAAAACATTTTCAGATGCACCAAAATAAAAAAGGCAATTATGGATATTATAATTGAAATTTTAAAAAGTTAAAAGAAAAGGGGGGCAAGTAGATCTAGAACTTACATTGGTTTGATTAACTATAGATTCAAGCATAGTGTTTGACTTACCAAATGAAGCTTCAGAAGAAAAAATTATCTTACCTGATAGAGGTTGAGATGAAAAAGCCTAGATGATCAACATACGTTGGCTTGTCAACTTTAATAGCTCATACATGGAGATATAAGGTCAATCTTTCTCCATATTTTCAATGATGTTATATTCAATGTCTTCATCCGTGGTAGGGTGTGATAAATTGGTAGATAGTGAAACTTTGTTCGATAACTCAGAAGTGATGGACTTGTTTTTTTCATTCTCATAAGTATTCTTAGAATACTGAGCACTCTTGGATTTTGTTTGTGAGTTCACAACATGATTTATTGGTGGTAAAAAAAATTCTCAACAATTTCTTCCCTACATCTTGCTTAAGTACTGGTCCTTTTCTCCTCACATTATATTTCTTATTCTGGTGTTGCGGAGGAGCTTCACCTGCTAGGGGCTCAATAGAACCTTGTCAGTAATTATTCAGAATAAGATCAAATATGAAAATTGAATCACCAACACTTGTACTTTCCTTTGTCAAGGTTGGTTCATCAACCTCTTGAGTTTGATTTGAAATCTCTTCTCCTAATAGACTTTCTATGACATTAGAAACCACAACATTCATGTTATGTATCCATTACGGGCTTGATTTTTCAAAATATTCTTCAAGATGAAACATATAATAATTTCCATTCCTAGTGTCATGCGGAAAGAGTTATATTTGCGGACAAATCTAACCTCCCTATGAGTCTAAGACTCTCTAGTGACAAACAAACCAAACAAGAGCAATCCTTCTCTAAACACACATTATTCTATGAGAATTCAAATGTTTTCGATCTTACCTTAGGTCCAACGCTTGTTGTAGCAGTCCAGCCTTGCTGATCCAGATGAGCTCCTCCTTCACTT
>APFE030926045.1:0-33852 GCA_000404065.3 Pinus taeda | reverse complement strand
ATTAATGCATATGCTTTGCTGTTCTTGTTTCCCAGATGGCGAGCTCTTTGTCTGATGTAGGCTTTTCTGGGTCACTGTCTCCTTCTCCGACACACACTCCTTTCCACAGCTCATTGAAAATGAGGGTGCGTTGTACCATCCGGGACGAGTCAGGATAGTTCTCCTTGCCAGTGAGAACTATTCCTATCATAGAGATGATTGAATGCATTCTGTAAAAGGTTACTTCTGCTGATATAAAAAAACTTTTGCTGATATATTAATGCTTCTGATGGCGAAAAAAAAAATTGCTCTTAAAAAACTTCCGCTGCTTTAAAAAATGATTTTGATATGGAAAAAAAAATCATTCAAAATTCTGCTACGCCATTATTGATCATACATATATCACCATATATATAAATCTCTGCAAAAAATATTTGAGCGCTTGCTGCAAGTGTAATATATATATTGCTGCTAGAAAGGAAGGCAAAAAAATTATCCTCAATGTATAAATTAAAGTTTTCCAAAAAGCAATTATTTCTCTCTGACAGGCGCAATCACTAGGGATTTGAAACAATCTGGGATGAGCTAGATTCAATCAACTCATATTTCTAGAGAACACGTAGTATAATGCGTCCAATAGACTTCACAACGCCTTGTACAAGTTCTTAAAGTTGTAAATCATAACGCTTCAAACACTGTATTCAAACACTGGCTTCAAAACTCACTATTCAACACTTCAGCGACTATTCAAGGCTCCAATACGCTGCTTTAACACTCCAAAAAGCGGTCGGTTCAAAAAAGTTTGGAGAGCTCGGACAAGGAACTAACTCTTCCAACCGATGGCTCTTATACCCGTGACTCTGTTGCGTAGAGTAAAGGAATTGAGAGCAAAGGCGTTAGATGGTAAAAAATTAAACTATAATCCGAGCAGAATAAAAATTAAGACGTTGTAAAAGAGTATCGGATTGTATTCAAATAAGTTGGCTGCAACTTATTTGGGAATCTAATCACTGAAACCAGTTTATCGCACTTCATCTTTGGATCTACTCACCACAAAATTTTCAGTGGAAAGGATTTGGAATTTGTGCTGGTTCAAAGCCTTGTATAGCAACTTTCATGGCAGACAACAAACCCGGATCTCCACATTCTGTGGAGCAGGTTGTTCTGGATGAAGTGAAAGGTCATTTACAAGTTATCACTCTCAATAACCCACGTAAGCTTAATATTGTTAGCAGGGAAGTGATACTCCGATTAGCCGAGCTCTATGAAAAATGGGACAAAGAAAACGATGCAGAGATGATGATCATCAAGGGGGTCGGGCAAGCATTTTTTGCTGGGGGAGACTTGCGGTCAGTGTATTATGGGAAGGCAGACAAACAAAATATCGAGTTAATGTACAAAATTTATCAGGATACCTGGTTTTCACTCATGACAATGCAACGGAACCATGTCAAGCTTCAACAGAATTTGCAGAGTACATTATGAGCAGCACTGGCGCTACTGCTATCAGCGCAACTCCTCCAACTGAGCCAACGGTTTTACTGGTAGTCTTCAGAAAAAAAGAGTCTTCAAGCAGCATGCGTTTCATTCATGTATGCAGCTTCAGGTGTGGGGCAAAGGAGCAGAAGGCAGGCAGGAGTTACAAGGTTAAAAATAGAACCTAGGACCTGTGCTCTGATACCATGTTAGGCCAGGAGTAACTCCAAAAAACTTAATGTATTTATTCGTTTAACCAACTATCTAATATATACAAGAATGTGATTTTTCAGTTCATCTTCTCGATGACTGTTCACATTCAGTTCCCCAATCACTGAGGATTAGGTGTCAACAAGACGCATAATTCAAAGATGCATACTAAAGACAACGAAATAGTTCATTTTCATTAGTATGTATAAACACAAATATACACTACAAATAATGAAATAATAGTCTTACAACATCCACGATATATGCATGAAAGAACACCAACTCTGAGAGCTTCAAATCATGTTTAAATCATTAAGTGAAAGTTCTAAGATACTCCATTACGATGATACACCACTAGCTCCAATAGTGGAATGTTAAGCCACCACTTGATCCTCAAAAGGATGACCTTCTCTCTTATGATTAGGTTGAGAAGAAAATATGAACAATGTTTTGCTTGTGCTATGACGGTGTAACTATAGCAAATTAGGTGACTCTCCACCTCCTATGTGACTCTTGACCTCCCTCATGGATCTTGAGCTCCATTGTGACTTTTGAACTTCTATATGACTATTAAGCTTCTACATTACTCTAGGACTTTCTAGTGCCTTTCCACATTTCATGTGTGACCCTTGGGATTCCACACATTTTACATTTTCTCATTCTTGGAAATACAAATTTACATTGCACATATTGTTTAAAAATACATGGACAACATGAGACTTTATTATGACACTTTTAGAAGCCATGATTTGGTGACTGTGATAGAAGACTTCATTGTATCAATGCCAAGTTCTTCTCTTTGCTCCTATGTATTTAAATCTTCATGACAGGTCCTTCTTATACTTCATCTTTGCACTCTAAATTGTCTATTTATAAGATCATATTATTCCAAGTCTTGTTGAGTTGTCATCTATTTGTCGTAATTCAAAGTTGATTTATCTCTTTCTATGATGATCTCTTTGTAATTTTCCTCCACAAGTGTCTTTCACAACTTCTCCTTGGTGAATTACTTGAGCATCATCTCTCCATACTAGGATGATAACACATGTAAGTGAAGTTCACTCATGAAAAGACAATATCAGTCCTAAAATCACTGAGTATCTTTTGTTTCTCATGGAACATGTTGACTATGATGGGAGAATGCATAGAAGTTGAGGAGAGACACCTTATTGGGTGTAGTTCATAGTGCTAGGAGGCAAGGAGTGATGGACCGAGCACTGTGACTACATAATGTGTAGTGGTTGAGGGAGAAAAAATGTCAAGGATTATGCATTGGGAAAGTACAAGAGGTAAGGGGGCGTGACTAAGCATTATGACTATGCAATGTGCAATGGCTAAGTGATAGGCTAAAGGAATTGTGCACTTGAGAACTGCAGGGGTCCTAAAGAGGTTGTACTTTCCACGGGAATCACACAATGTGCAGGTGAAGGAAGATTTGATCAAAATTATGCATTGGGTAAGTGAAACTAGTAAGACTATGTGACTGAGATCTGAAGTTTCTCAATGCTCACTTAAAGAAGGTTGTCATCTAGGATTGCATAGTGCATGGTTCTATGACATAGGGACTTCATCAATATGGCTTAGGAATGTGCGATGCATAGATGCTGGAGGCTGAAGGTTGGTCACAGATTGTGCAAGTTGTGGGGACAAAGAAAAATCCAAAAAATGAGTAAGTGTGAGATCAGTGAGATAAGAAGGCAAGAGAAAGAGTATATAAAAAGTCTTGAACATGATCACACACAAATATCCGATCAACCACATGACTAGAAGATACACAAAATGTAAAATCAACATGTATACATTGAAACAACAAGAAAAAGGCACCTGCCTCTAAGTTTGACACTTAAGATATACCTTTACCACATAAGTGTCGACTGCAAAGTGAAAGTTGTTAATGCCCATGAGAATGTATCCAATGCATGTCCATATGAGAGGTATGACCCACTAATGAAAAATAATGCATTGGAAATTCCTCTTAAACATGTTCCAAAATTTCCTTTCACAAAGAATGTCACTTCCCTAACAAAAGAGGACACTTTGGATTTCTTCAAAATGAAACTTGAAAACTTAGAGTGAAAGTATACGATCATTTTAACAACTCGAAATGATAATTCACATGATCAAAGGGAGGCTCCAAAATTTGAATGTAGGAAAAATTTTGAGGGTGGTATAACAACGACAACATATTGCATACATTGTTTCATCAATTATGAAACTCTTTTTGAAGTGTATATTTTTGTGTCTTTCTAGTTGAATTGATTCTTCTCATACTCACTCCATGAAATTGGTTGATTTTTTAACTTATTAAAGGTATCTCATGAACTATTACTCCCCCATCATCAACCCTCGCTTACTCTTAGCGAGTAAGGGGTGCAGAGCATGAATCATTATTTGCTTCAAAAATAGTCTGAGGGTACTTTTGTATCATTGTAATAGGATTCTAAATATTGTTGCAAGACAAATTTTCATTCTTCTTAGTCGAAATCCAATGATTCACTAATTGTGCTTGGTAGTTAACTATATGGTCAAAGATCTCGTCTAAGAGAAATTTATTCTATAACGATGGTATAGTGTAGAAAAATCATTCATGGAATTCAATCTATAATTTTTATTTGATATTATTGATAGAGGTTGATCCTTTTACGTGTTGGAAATAATATTTGAGTATATTTTCAACCCAATCTTTCATACTTTTTACCCCCCTATTGATATTTTTATCATTACCTACTCAACCCTGTTGATCAATTGAATTATAAGGATGTTCAATGTATTTATTCAATTTTGTGGGGATTGATTCAATGAATTTCTCATGGTTCTTACTGAAAATTTGTAACCTTGCCTCTACTAAAGACATGTGATTTCTATATGTGTAATTCTTCAAGTGATTATTGATCTTTTTCTACCACCACCCTTCTGTCTCTTCTAGACTCAACATTTATGTTTACATTGTTAGATCAATCTAGATTTAGGAACTACCATCAAAATCACCAATTTTTCATTGTACTGAATCATAAAAATGTGTTACTGATAGATCCATACACCAAAAAAATATCATATAAAGAGATACATGCAACATATATGGAATAGAGAATATAAGAGAACAAGAAGTAGTGGTGGACTAGAAATAACACACCTATATTGATCCACAATTTTTATCACGCCAAGAGGTAACTGCTCAAATGAAATTATGTTATTCATTTGGGTTGTTCATTATTATATACAAGAGGGAGTGATTGTTCAGTTTCATCTCCCGGTGACTCTCGATTTCCTCTATTATTTATTTACACTAATTACAGTTGTTCACCAAATCCATATGATTAGGTGTCAACATTCCTCCCCCTTAATCTGAAGGGATGTTGGTGAGTCCAAGCATCGTTCTGAATATTTCAAGCTTTTCTCTTCCAAGTGCTTTGGGGAAGATGTCTGCAATTTTCTCATTAGTGGAACAATGACGAAGATGGATTTTTTTGGCCTCAACATGATGTCAAATCAAATGATATTTTGTATTGATGTTCTTCGTTTGATCATGGAACTTTGGGTTCTGTCCAACTTTATTTCCGAGGTATTGTCAATCATGAGTGGAGTTGATTTTAGTTTCTTTACCTACAAATCTTCCAGAATTTTCCTAAGCCACGCAATTTCTTTTGTTGCCTCAGTTGCTACCACATATTATACCTTTGTTGTGGAATCTGCAAGAACTGATTGTTTGCATGATCTGTAGGAGACAGCTCCCAATCCAAGAATTATAGCATAAGCTGAAGTACATACCCTAGTTTCGTTGTGTCCATCGAAGTCTAAATCAGAGTATCCAATCAAGACAAAGTCGCCCACCTTTTTATAATTGAGTCCAAAGTCTTGAGTTCCCTTCAAGTACTTTAGAACTCTTTTTGTAGCAAGCCAATGTCCCTCACAAGGCTTTTGAATAAACCTGGAGAGGATTCCAATAGCAAACAAAATGGTTGTTCTAGTAGTAGTGAGGTAGTTGAGACTTCTTACAAGCTTTCTATACTTTGTTGCATCGTCAAATTCTTGTCCTTCAATGGATGTGAGCTTTACATTTTGTTTATTGTAGTAGTTAGAGGATTGCATTCAGTCATGCAAAACCTATTCAATAGATCTCCAATGTACTTCTTTTGAGAAAGGAATATGGACTTCGGATGTTGAGTTACTTCAATACGAAGATAGTAATGAACATAGCCCAAATCAGTCATTTCAAAACCTTTCCTTAATTTCTTCTTTATGGATGCAATGTAGCTCTCATTGTTCCCTGTCATCAAAACATCATCTACATATAACACAAGATATACAATTGTTTTTCCAACCTTCTTGACAAACAAAGTTGCATAATCAAGATCATAATGTTTGAAATTGAGTTTCAGAAGATTCTCGGTTAGTTTCTCATACCAGGATCATGGTGCTTCTTTGAGGCCATACAAGGATTTCACAAGTTTGAATACTTTATGTTCATGAGATTTCACAACAAATCCTTCAGGCTGGGACATAAAAACATTTTCTTTTAGATCTCCATTCAAGAAAGTAGTTTTTACATCCATTTGATGGACTTTCCAACCGTTCTGAGCTGCTAGGGAAAGTATTGTCTCGATAGTGGCCCTTTTTGTTGTGGGGGAAAAAGGCTCCTCATAATCGACCCCTTCATTCTATGCAAAACTTTTTGCCACAAGCCTCGATTTCTGCTTGTCAAGTGAGCCATCATCTTTATACTTGTTCTTGTAGACCCACTTGCAGCCAATTGGTTTGGTTCCCAATGGAGGATCAAACAACTTCCAAGTGCCATTCTTTATCAAGGCATCATATTCCTTTTGCATTTCTTCTTTCCATTCATCATGAGAAGTAAATTTTTTGAATGAATTTGGTTCAAAATCTATAGACAAATTCAATTCATAATCATAATAAACATCCATATCAATAGGTGAATCAGAGTCATCTACATCACCTCCATTTTTCTAGGTTGAATTTCTAGTTCATGTCCTTCCAACCTCATTAAGATGAACACTTTCAAGTGTCTTTGTTAGCCACTTTGGGGGTCCTATTTGGGATTGTCCAGGCTACTCCATTGATTGAGTTGGGATTGAATCAATATTGAGTCTCCCAATCCTGTCAATCTCATCACTCAAAGTATCATCCATTGTTGGAGTTTCATGTGAGGGAAAGAGTGCTTCAGAAGAAGATTCCACATGATGATCTAGTATAGGAATCCCCCCTTCAAGATATGGAATCTGATTATCAAATTCTTGAAATGATTTTGCATTTGCAAATCTATCCAAATGATCAAGTTTCTGCTCAATAACATTGTTAGTTTTGGTTGATTCAAGAAAGATTACATATCTAGATACAAGAAACTTTTTATTGACTTCATCATAGAGACGATATGCTTTGGAGGTGTATGAATACCCCAGGAAGATACACATACCACTTCTTACACCAAGTTTGTTTCTATGTACCTTTGGTATTAAGGTATAATATGTGGAACCAAAGACCCTGAGATGCTTTACCAAAGGAATGTGCCCATATGACTTTTTATAAGGAGTCTTGTTTCTAATAGCATTAGATGGACATCTATTCTTTACATATACAACACATAGAACTGCATCAGCCCAAAACATCAATTTTACATTTTTGAAAAACATCATGGAGCACACAATATTTAAGATTGTCCTATTCATTCTTTCAGCTACTCCGTTCTATTGTGGATTATAACGCGCAATTGTTTGATGTTTGATCCCATGTTGGCAAAGATAGTTTTCAAATTCATTTGAAGTGTATTATTTTCCATTATCAGTGTGAATAGAGCCAATATGAGATTGTGCATCATTTTCAATACATGTATGAAATTTCTTGAATGTTTGAAAAGCATCAGATTTGTTCTTCAATAAATAAACCCAACACATTCTGGTGTAGTCATCAATAAATCTCATCATATATTGATTCCCATTTGCAGAAGGAATATGATTTGGAACAGATAAGTCTGAATGAGTTCAAGTTTTCTATGTGCTCTGGAATCTGAATCATGAAAAGACTATTTGCTATGCTTTCTAGAATGCAAAGCATCACATTGCTTAAGTTTCCTAGGGATTGTAAGCAAACCAGTAACACCATTTTTCTTTAACAAGTGAAAGTTGTCATAGTTCAAGTGTCCAAATCCAGCATGCCAAAATAAACTTGATGGAAATGTACCTTCTTCATAATGATAATTGTATGAGATTTTTTTTGCATGAGTAGAGGTACCCTACAACTTGAGAAGCCTTTTTCTTCTATCCCCGTCATGACAAGTGAGTGGTCTGATGTTTTTCTTACCTCAAGCTTGCCATCAAACATATGAATGGAGTGTCCTTGCTGGTATATATGTACCAAGGACAACAAGTTTCTCCTCGGCTGTGGGATATATAAAACATGATGCAGAAGAAAGTCTAGAAGACTAGGCAATTTAAGCCTGATTGGCCCTGATGGCTTGAGTTTTGATTTGTATGCAAATTATACTACTCCATCAACATTGTCAGTAAAATCTTCAAAAAAATCTGTTCTGAAAGCCATGTGGCAAGTTGCTCCTGAATCAAGCAACTAATCATTTTTCCAAGAAGCAAGTGAAGCATTAAATAAATCTTCATTTACTGTAATATTACAGTGTGCCACAACATAGTGAGTGGATTCAGGTGCTTTAAATTTCTCTTTGTCAATAGTTTTACCTTTGGGTTGGTTTCTTTCCTACTCAATTCTATCCCAAGCCAACTTGCATGTGGATGCATCATGTGATCCATCTCTTTTGCAGCATATGAAATGAAAATCTAACTTTTCTCCTTGAGAGTGCCTGCCCCCCTTCCTCTAATTTTTTGTCCTCTTCCTCTTCGACCACCTCCTCCTTTGGAAGAATCTTGAGCAAGATTCTTCTTTCTATGTGCAAGACACATAGCCTCTTTAGGAGACTGAGGAGTTGTCTTCTTCCCAAAAGCTCTCTCTCTTTCAAAAAAAATTTTCACAAGGGAGTCAAAGGTATTATCTTTGAGGTTTCCATTTTGTTGCAATGAATTAAGATAATTTTAGTAAGTGGGATAAAGTCCCTTGAGAAAAGATATTAGAGTAATGCCCATTTCAACATTAGTGACTTTGATATCATGCATAATAGATTTTACTTCTGATGCAAGAGGAAGAGGATCATCACTTTGTAATTCAAGGGTGAATAATTTAATCATGAGTTGAATAACTTCAAGTGCAGAGTGTGAGTCATAGAGTTCCTTCAGTTTTTGTAAGGCTTCTAAAGCATTTGAAAATGGTGAAATATGGGGACTCACCTCTTCATTTACTGATGCCACAATCAATACATAAGCCTTGTTGTTCTTATTTTCCAAAATAGCAAATTCCTTGTCTGAGGTAGGCTATTCTGGCTCTTTGTCTCTATTTCCAACACACACCTTTCCATAGCTCATTAAAAATGAGAGTGTGTTTGATTTTTTGTGACCATTCTGGATAGTTCTCTTTCCTGGTGAGAAACACTCCCATAATAGATATCAATGAATGCATTTTAAAAAAATGTACCCAACTACCAATATATAAAAAATGCACTTCTAGTGGTTAAAAATTGCACTTTGATATATTAAAAATAGAGGTATTATTTTGGGGAGGTAATATATGGGGGAGTGAATATTTAGGGAAGCTGGTATATGGGGGACAACGTGGGAGCCAAACGCAAGAGTGTTAATAACATTCCAATACGGTTATAGTAGATAGCATGGGAGCCAAAGGCAACAATGAAACAATGTATATCGGTGTTATGTATATATAATAGCGTGGTATATGGGGGACAACGTTATATATGAAAACAATGGTATGCCAGTGTTATATATATACTAGCGTTGTATGTGAATACAACGTTATACCAGCGTTATATATATATGGAATAGTGTCGTATATGGGGGACAACATGTTTAGGTAAATGTTGTGCGGGATATGAGAAACCGGAGCAGTGAGGGAGGTATGTTATGATAGCGGGATATGAGAAACCATAGCGGGAGGGAGGTATGTTATGAGAGTGGGATATCAAGTGATGAATCTGAAGTTTCAATGCAAGAGTGCGCAGTAGTGGTCACTCCAGTGTATAGCATATGGTAATGGTAGAGTATTGAACACAGTCACTCCATTGTACAACACCATTTAACCGACTAAAAAATTCATGTATTCATCATATATTCCATTGACCATCAACCTTCTGAGCTTGATAACGAATTTTGATTATTGAAAGCACTTACCAAACGCTGCAACACCTCTAGGGTTTGACCCAGCTCACAGTCTTTTAATGCACATGTTCAATCTCTCAGCACCAAGGCTTCAACGACTTCAACTATTGTTTGCAGGTCCTCTCCAAACAACTTCTATGAGAGTTATTTAGCGTAGGAATCCTTGTAGTCATTGCAAAGATAATTCAAAAACACATTGAATGCAGATGGTTTGTCCAAATGTAGAGATTTGATAGAGAAAAGAGGTAGAGTGCAGGAAACTAACAGGAGTTATAATGTGGAAAAATGAAAATAGAGGTTGGCTCTGATACCATGTTAGGCCAAGAGGTAACTCCTCAAATGAAATTGTGTTATTCATTTAGGTTTTTCATTATTATATACAAGAGGGAGTGATTGTTCAGTTTCATCTCTCGATGACTCTCCATTTCCTCTATTATTTATTTACACTAATTACAGTTGTTCATCCAATCCCTATGATTAGGTGTCAACAATTTTCATTACATTCGTCATCAGATACATACATATTAGTACTACAATATGATAGATACAATATATTAACTATCTAAGCTATCTTACTTGGTCGAAACAATATGGGATTCAACATGAATTACATCTTGATTCGATTGTAAAATCTAATCATCTATCTAGACTTTTGAGTCTAGTTAATTAGGTTGACTAGCCCCTCCAACATGCATTAATTCCTAAAGAATCAAATATATCCCTTTGTTGGTTCCATCCATTTTAACTTGGTAATTTCTCTTCAATATAGTGACAAAGATCATGGAAAATGGGCTGAAGAATATTCTCCTCGGAATAATTTCCAAAAATCAAGGGTCCTTCATACAAAAGTGTTAGATAATGGAAAATGTTATATGGTCCAAGAAGCAATCCACTTGAGCAGGAAGGACAAGTAATAGGAGATGGCCATCAAAATTGATATGGCTAACTCTGTTGATAGGGTAAGAAATTCATTTTGTTTGATGTGCCATATAAATTAGTTTTATTCCTCTTTCCTTAGATGGTATACTAGAAATAACAACTTAATAATAATCCACATTTTTCATTACATTTTTCATCATATACATAGGTATTTGTATTAAACTCCGACAATTACAATATATTAAATATATAAACTATATTACTCAATAGACCCAACAAGGCAATAAACCTGAATTAAATTTTGATTCAACTATAAAATCTAGTTGGCTATCTCAAATTTTGAGCCTAGTTAACTAGGTTGATTAGCCCCTCCAACATTTATTCATTCCCAATGAATCAAATCTATCATTTTGTAGGTTCCATCAATTTTCTCTTGCTAATTTCTTACAAAATAACGACAAAGATCATGCCAAATGGGTTGAATAACATTCTCCCTAGAATTATCTCCAAAAATCATTACTTATTCATGAAAAAGTGTTACATAGTTGAAACCATCATATGCTCGAAGAAGAAATCTACTCAAGTAGGAAGAAAAAGTAAAAAGGAATGATCATCAAAATTGACATGCTTAACTTTTTTTATAAGGCCAAAAATTCATTTTGTTTTATGTATCATATAATTTAGTTTTATTCCTCTTTCATTAGATGAGTTTTGACATGTATTAGCACTCCTTAAATCACTCCATTGAGAAGTGGGGGGCTTACATCTTTTCTTTTTAAGGGAGTTGTCGATTAAGGACAAGTTACAACCTTATTTCTTCTCTATATGTTATTATGGAAAATTCACTGAGTCATAGATTGGAGTCTAAAAGGTTCTCAGGAAACATTTTTGACATTAAAATCATAAAGATCGTGAAAAGACTTAATCGCTCTCATTTATTAATAACATTCTTCCCATGAAGGGTGCATTCACCATCATTGGTAAGAGATTCAAATAGGTCCTAAACTTTTGTGTCAATAATTTAAAATGCAAATTGAAACTTAAAAATTTTAAGTTTTTGGTTCCAACACAAGTCCACATTTTCTTACCTCTACCTAAATGAGTATCAAATCAAGTGAAAGAAAATCTCATACATAGTATGTTGTAAAATCACATGGATATGATATAATTTTTTAATTTAAATGGGTTAGCATAAATGAAATTTTATTTTATATTCAACTTTTATTTAAAAAAAAATCATTTAACTTTGTGAAAACTATTATTTTATTTTATATTCCACTTTTATTAAAAAAATGCATATCCTTTAACTTCATGAAAAACGAAGATTATTATAATACCTCATTGTATTTTATAATAAAAAATCAAAAGTACCTTTGTTAGATGCATCAGGGAATTAAATTAAATTAAATTACATTGATACTGACACAATTTAAAAAACACATAAATTAGACCATATGATCTATGCTATTTTTTCTAAAGTGTTTTTTATTTTGTATTTTGTTATAATTTCAATTTAAAACACATCTTTGTAAATTCACATATAACAGTATATTATAACTCCTTTTTATAGATTTGCATATATCATTACAGGTAAAATTAAATAACAAAATCTATATTTACATGTTATTATCATTCACATCTAGGATAATCCTTCACTTTGGAATGCCATTATCTCTAAAATCTATAACCATTTTAGAGTTTTCAAATCCCGTTTTAATTTGAATTATTTTTGCTCTTTTAACATTTTACCAACAAATTAGTTTTATCAAATCATGTTCATTCTAATTATTCATGGCTTCAAAATTTTACAAACACATTTAAAATATGAAAGAATTGACTTTGTCATTAACAAAATGCCCTTTCCAGTCCAAGTATCGACCACACTCACAACAATTCACCAGTGAGGACCTTCCAATGGGTGGGATGAGAACCTTAATAATTCAATCCTCTGCTTTATCTGCCATTTCATTTGTCAATCCCAGTCAGGGAATGCATTTTCCCTAGAGTAAAAGGAATTCGCCACTCATTAATCTCTACGTGTCAATTGACTTTATGATTTGGGCTCCCCTCACATTACCGCCAACTTGAACCTGCTGCCCATGGGTGCGTTGCCAGGAAATGGAGGAAATATCTACGGCCAAGGATCCCCTCACCTTACCGCCGATCTTTGCATTCTATTATAGACTAGACTAGCATTTGCAGCCACAAGTGCAAAGCAAGACCGATAGGAGCAGTGGGAGATATAGAAGTAAGTAAAAAGCAATAGAGTAAAATGTATATATAAATACATCCTCCATCTCGCTTTGGAAATGGAGAAACTGTGTGTTTCTCCATATCATTCACCTTGCCCTGGAAGTTGGGCAAGCACGGAAGCGAGCAACGTTTTACTTGCATGTGGAAGTAGTTAGTAAGTCACTTCCAGTTCCGGATCAATAAAGAGAGATTGAGCAAGTACATAGCTTTAGAATCAAGGCGTTGCCTTATCCATCATTCGACATGCTCAGGATGCCAGATATATTTCTCTGCCGTTTACAGTGGCAGTGGCAGTGCTGGTTTCCGGACAGTTCGAATGCCTAAGTAGAAAACCTGTCTCATTCATTCTTTGGTAAGCGTAATTGGTTGGTCATCTTCATGCTCTTTATTTTATTCAACACCCATATACATCTCCTAGCTATTTTCACCACGAAATACAGCGGCTTGCCATTCATTCATTTCGACTCATTCCCAATAGGAAGAGCCAGCGCTTTTCTTGCTGCGTTCTTTACTCGCACAATCCGTATGTAAGTAATAGATAGTGATTTACTATTTAACAAACCTAATTATAGTTAATAATAGAATTAATAAAAAATGGAGATCGTCTTAAAATCTAAGATGATTTTAAGATCTCGAAAAAAAATTAAAAAGAGATAAACTTTAGATTTAACTGAAAAGCCTCTATGTGAAGATATTATGTCAAAACATCCTAAAAAGTCTTTTTAAGAAAAATAGTGGATAAAACCTTTCTCAAATAAATTTTAAAGGCTTAAGGCATAAATATAGTAAAAGACCGCACATATATGTAAATAGTAATAAAGAGGTCTAACTCATAAAACTGTCACGTAGTATATTCGGATTTCGGGAGCTGTATTTTTATTTTAATGTCTACGACCAGACTTGTAAATAGTAATAAAGAGGTCTAACTCATAAAACTGTCATGTAGCATATTTGGATTTCTCGAGCTACATTTTTATTTTAATGTCTATGACCAGACTTCTGAAGCCTCTGTCTTGCGACTTTATTTACACCATATCCATTCAATTTAATTATTTACACCATAACCATTGCGACTTTTAATATCCATGACGAGACATGTGGCTTTAAAACTTGCAATATGAAGTGTGTGATAAGTCAAATGCGATATTATATTAACACGTGTTGTGATGGACCAGTTAGGTCTACATCACATAAACTTAAAGTTAAACTTTAGGTTTAGTTTGAAAGCCTCGATGTGAAGGTATTATATCAAAACATCCTAAAAAATATTTTTAAGAAAAAAGGCGAATAAAACCTTTCCCAAATAAATTTTAAAGGTTCAAGGCCTAAATATAATAAATTACTAAACATATATATAAATAGTAATAAAGAGGCCGACCCCATAAAACTGTCACATAGCATATTGGGATTTCGTGAGAGGCGTTTTTATTTTAATGTCTATGACCAAACTTGCACCATACCCATTCAATTTAATTATTTACACCATAACCATTGTGACTTTTAATGTCTATGGCGAGACACATGGCTTTAAAATTTGCGATACGAAGGGTGTGACACATCAGATGCGATATTATATTAAGGCGTGTTGTGATGGAACAGTCGGGTCCGCACCACGTACCACAATCAAACGTTTGAAAGTGACAAGGCTTCAAAAGTTGTGATATGACGAATGCAATATTACATTGAAGTCATTATAATAAAGGAAATCGTGTCTATAAGACATATCCCAATTGGAGATTGGCGGATCTAAGGGGAGGTCTCATTCCAAAAGATCTGATTAACGGTGGATGCAATTTTATATTAAATAGGTTCTAATAAAATTAATTGGGTCCGTAGGTAAATGATATTGCAAAGTTTAGTAGGACAACCATCCGATTTCTTCAATAAAAATATTTGATAAAGCATATGTGTATCAAAGCCCATGTGGATCCATGTTGTGTCAATTACTTGTGAAATGCAGTGAATTTATGGTTTTCGATATTCTAAATGCTTTTATTAATACTAGCAATTGCCGAAGATTTGGCTCATAAAAGTCTTGGATTCATCCATAATTTGTCATTATCTCTAAGTTATTCGATGTAAGTTTAATCGTTGACCACTCCTTTTGCCTCAAAGGCTAAAAATGTTGTCACCAGCTAAGCCTGGAAGGAAAATTCTCATTCAACAATAGCTAGTTGCTCCTCCTCCTGAGGTCACATAAATCCCTCCACTATTTTCTGACACCACATGCACCCTTGATTCTTGCACTGCTAATTTGGAGGCCATGTATAAGGTTTTTGAAGATGAAGGTCCAAGAGTCACAGGAAAAATAGTGACAATAGAGGATACGGTTTATGTTTCAGAGAGTACATACATTGATGTCGCCAATTCGTTTCTCCGTATGATTTCTTCTTGGGTAAGTATCTTGCCTTGTATGGATATGATCAAATGGGTTGTTGATCATATGAACAATGAAGAGAGGATTTTCATGACGAACAAAAAGACAGTCATCGATTCTTTCACTGCAAAAGGTTTGTCTGCAATGTACCATCTCCCACCAACTTAGAAGAAATACAACAAAGACTTTGTTGAGAAGTTCATGCAATAAAATGAATACCAATCTAAGGTCATTCGAAGACGGAGAAGAGACGCAAACAAGCATAAGTGTGAGGACAAAGGTATGTATGCTATAGCATCTATTGCTGGACCCTATTGTTATGTTGTTGCAATGATGTATAGATTGTTTGGCTATGACAACACCCATAAGTTTTCAGACCAATGGGTATGTTTGTACTACTCAACAACCCCCATTATAGTTAATGATAGAACTAATAAATAATGGGGACCCTTTAAAAAAAAAAAACAATAAAACCTAAAAAAATCCAATAAAACAAGGTAACCTTAGCTTTATTGTTTCAAAAGCTTAATTGAACCAAGATATTCCCCTTGTTAGAACTAAAATGTCAGAGCTTAAGCCTTAAACATTGGCTTTTACTTTAATAAACTCTTTTCAGAAGTGTAATATCAGAGCTTTCCAACATGTCTCATTAACAAAAACTCTCATTCAAATATGTACCAATCGGGTTTCCTAATTCCTAAAACCTTAAAATAATAAAGTGCTTTGTTTTATGTATAGAAATAAAAGTTCGATCTTGCATGACTATGACGTAGCATATCAGGGGTTTCAATATTGGTGTTTTTATTTTGAACACCATGTCAAATCCTCCAATCTTCGATATCCTTTCTCACAACATTCTCTAATACACGACTTCACCAATCCTCCGATCCTTTCATATTTGTCTAACCTCCGACCTCTGATCTCGGATATACCCTGCCTGCTATATCGCTATTGTCACATTTTGGTCTTCTAATCGGTAGTTATCCTTTCAAATCCCCGATATGAAAACGCCAATACAAATACAACCAGTCACTTTCTTCCAGCACTTAACAATGCCTTATTAACTGCATAGATGCACATTAACCCTCAACATCCACTTGAATTGAAGCCGATGATAGATATATGCAAACTTCAACAACGAATGGTAGAGTAGTCCTGCTCCAAGTCTTGATCAAGTTGTTGCAACAACACTCTAGTATTAGCTTGTATTTTTATTTTAAGTGTGGTTTGTTTCAACCACCCTAACATGTTATGGACTTTTCTATATATGAGTTTTGATTTCAAATTATAAATTTGCTTCATTGTTATGAAGAAAGGGGGGTTTTAATTTGAGTGAGAAACCTTTTTATTTGCACTACTGTAGTTGTAAAGAAGTCTTAATACAAAGAAGAACCATTGTGTTTATATGTATGAGAAGAGTGAATGTGTATCGTGTGCTATTATCTATATGTTGATGCTATGTTTATGAGTTGAATTAATGCTTTATTTCAACTTTTCCATATATGTTGTTGAATGCGATTAGACCATTATCACGATTGATTTGTTTTAATCGAAATCTTGTAAATATATAGATGAACAAGGATATCATATATGTGTAGTGATTTATATCAACAAATGTAATTAACTATTTAATTAAAGAAATTGTCATTACTCGTTTTATATTCATGAATGGTTTGATGATCTAGATTATAATTTTATAAATGAAAAGATTCGTAAGTCACATATATTAATGATACATTGTCCTTAAATAGATATTACAATGCTTTGTTTATATTTATTTTTATTTTTTAAGATGCTTTGTTTATATTTATTTTTATTTTTTAAGTTTGATCCACCTTCATTAGCTTCCATTCTATAATAATGGTAATGTTAAATTCTTATACCTCCGATATTTATCATAATACCTCATTGCATTTTATAATAAGAATTCAAAATTACCTTTGATAGATGCATCATGAAAGTTAAATGAAATAAAATTACATTGATACTGACACAATTAAAAAAAACACATAAATTAGACCATACGATCTATGCTCTTTTTTCTAAAGTGTTTTTTATTTTGGATTTTATTATATTTCCACTTTACAACACATCTTTGTAAATTCACATACAACAATATATTATAACTCCTTTTTATAGTTTGCATATATCATTATATGTAAAGTTAAATAACAAATACTATATTTACATGTTATTATCATTCACATCTAGGACAATCCTTCACCTTGGAATGCCCTTATCTCTAAAATCTATAATCATTTTAGAGTTTTAAAATTTCGTTTTAATTTGAATTAATTTTTGTTCTTTCAACATTTTACCAACAAATTATATTTATCAAATCATATTCATTCTAATTATTCACGGCTTCAAAATTTTACAAACACATTTAAAATATGAACGCATTGCCTGTGTCAATAACAAAATGCCCTTTCCATTCCAAGTATCGACTACACTCACAACGATTCACCGGTGAGGACCTTCCAATGGGTGGGATGAGAACCTTAATAATTCAATCCTCTGCTTTATCTCCCATTTAATTTGTCAATCCCAGTCAGGGAATGCATTTTCGCCAGAGTAAGGAATTCGCCTCTCATTAATCTCTACGCGACTTCTAAATGGCATTGACTTCATTCTCTATAGCTATGGCCAACGATACGTGTCAATTGACTTTATGATTTGGGTTCCTCTCACCATATCGCCGACTTTGAAGCTGCTACCCATGGGTGCGTTGCCAGGAAATGGAGGAAAGGTCCACGGCCAAGGTTACAGTGGTCTCTCCTCGGGGTCCACGAGTGTATATCCGATGCACCTTGCAAGATTCCGAGTGGTATGTCGAGGCCCATACGATCCAAGGAGTTGAGAACAACGTGGACTCCTGCACTCCACGTTCTCCCTTCTCAGCGGAAATGCTTTGGCAAGTTGCCTCAATCATAAAATGGTCAGTCGAATGTAGCTGCAATGGATCAAGCCTTTGATATCTATTATAAACTAGCATTTGCAGCCACGGTTGCAAAGCAAGGCCGATAGGAGCAGTAGTACTGGAGATATGAAAGTAAGTAAAAATAACATTTAGTAAAATGTTACATATGTGTTGTACTATTTAACCATTTTTATTCTAGTTAATAATAGAATTAATAAAGAGTGGTGTTGTTTTAAATTTTAAGATATACTCTAAAAATTTCTAATAAGATAAAGGAATCTTAGTTTTAAGATTTCAAAAGACTTAATTAAAAAGAGAGATAAATTTTTTAACTTTAATGTCTTGATGTGAAGATCTTATATCAAAACATCTTAAAAGGTCTTTTTAAGAAAAACGGCCAATAAAACCTTTCCCAAATAAAATTTAAAGGTTTAAGGCCTAAATATAATAAAAGACTGCACACATATGTAAATAGTAATGAGGAGTCCGACCCCATAAAACTGCCACGTAGCATATTGGGATTTCACGAGCCACATTTTTATTTTAATGTCTATGGCCACACTTGTGAAGCCTTCGACTTGCGACTTTATTTACACCATATCCATTCAATTTAATTATTTACACCATAACCATCGCGACTTTTAATGTCCATGACGAGACACATGGCTTTAAAACTTGTGATATGAAGGGTGTGACACGTCAGATGCAATATTATATTAAGGTGTGTTGTGATGGAGCAGTTAGGTCTGCAACACGTAAACCTAAAATTAAACTTTAGGTTTAACTTTAGAGCCTCGATGTGAAGATATTATATTGAAACATCTTAAAAAGTCTTCTTAAGAAAAATGACAATTAAAACCTTTCCGAAATAAAATTTAAAAGTTTAAGGCCTAAATATAATAAAAGGTTGCACATATATGTAAATAGTAATAAAGACGTTGACCCCATAAAACTGCCACGTAGCATATTGGGATTTCGCGAGACGCATTTTTATTTTAATGTTTATGACCAGACTTCTGAAGCCTTCAGCTTGCGACTTTATTTACACCATATCCATCCAATTTAATTATTTACACCATAACCATTCTGAATTTTAATGTCCATGATGAGACACATGGCTTTAAAATTTACGATATGAAGCGTGTGACATGTCATATGCGATATTATATTAAGGCATGTCGTGATGGAGCAGTTGGATCCACACCACGTATCATAATAAGAGGATTCAAAGTGAGAAGGCTTCAAAAGTTGTGATATGACGAATGCGATATTACATTGAAGTCGCTATAATAATGGCAATCAGGTCTATAAGACATATCCCAATTGGAGATCAGCATATCTAAGGGGAGGTCTCATTCTAAAAGCTCTGATTAAGGGCGGATGCAATTTTATAATAAATATGTTCTGATAAAATTAATTGGGTCTGGAGGTAAACGATATTGAGGGGTTTAATAGGACAAGCATCTGATTTCTCTGATAAAAATATCTAATAAAGATGACATATATCAAAGCCCATGTGGATCCGCGTTGTGTCAATTAATGGCGAAATGCAGCAAATTTATGTTTTTTGATATTCTAAATGCTTTTATTGATACTAGTGATTGTTGAATTTTTGGCTCATAAAAGTCTTGGATTCATCCATAATTGGTCATTATCTCTAAGTTATTCGATGTAAGTGTAATTTTTGGTTGCTCTTGTCTTTTTCCTTGAAGGCTAAAAATCTCATGACCAACTAAGCATAGAAGGAAAATTTCTGTTCAACAACAACCATTTTCTCCTCCTCTTGAGGTCACATAAATCCCTGCACTATTTTCTAACACCACATGCACCCCTGATTCTTGCCCCGCTAGTTGGGAGGCCATGTATAAGGTTTTTTAGGATGAAGATCGAAGAGTCACAGGAAAAATAGTGGCAACAGAGGATACATCTTTTGTTTCATAGAGTACATACATTGATGTCACCAATTCATTTCTCCATAGGATTGCTTCTCAGGCAAGTATCTTTCCTTATATGGATATGATTAGATGGGTCGTTGATCATATGAACATCACAGAGAGGATTTTCATGATGAACAAAAAGATGATCATTGATTCCCTCAGTACAAAATATTTGTCTGCAATGTACCATCTCCCACCAACTTAGAAGAAATACAAGACTTCGTTGAGAATTTCATGCAGGAAAATGAATACCAATCTGAGGTCATTCAAGGATGGTGAAGAGATGCAAATAAGCATAAGTGTGAGGACAAGGGTATGTATGCTATAGCCTCTATTGTTGGACCTTATTGTTATGTTGTTACAGTGATGTATATATTGTTTGGCTATGACAACACCCAAATGTTTTCAGACCAATGAGTACCTGTTGTACTGCTCAACAACCCCCATTATAATTAATGATAGAGCTAACAAATAATGGGGACCCTTTAAAAAAAAAAGGATAAAACCTAAAAAGTCCAATAAAACAAAATAATCTTAGCTTTAATGTTTCAAAAGATTAATTGAATCAAGAGATTCCCCTTATCATAACTAAAATATCAGAGCTTAAGCCTTAAACATTGACTTTTAATTTAAAAGACTCTTTTCAAAAGTGTATTATTTGAGCTTTCCAACATGTCCCGTTAACAAAAACTCCAATTAAAATATGTATCGATTGGGTTTCCTAAGTCCTAAATTCTTAAAATAATAAAGCGCTCTATTTTATGTTTAGAAATAAAAGTCTCATCTCGCAAGACTATGACGTAGCATATCGGGGTTTCAATATCAATGTTTTTATTTTGGACACCATGTCAAATCCTCCAATCTTCGACATCCTTTCTCACAACATTCTCTAATATGAGACTTCGCCAATCCTTCAATCCTTCAATATTTGTCTCACGTCCAACCTTTGATCTCCGATATACCCTGCCTCTTGTATCATAATTGTCACATTGTGGTTTTATAATCGATAGTTATCATTTTAAATCCTCGATATGAAAATGCCAATGTGAAACCTCTGATAATTCTTCCCAACTATAAATTTGAAATTCTATGTGCTATAAGTCTATCAGAGGTAAGCAATATTGCAATGTTTAATGATGCGACAATGAATTTTCACCAATAATTTTTTCTGATGTGCTAACATGTAATGTCACCCATGTGAATTCATGTTTTGTTAATAAATGGAAAAATGTGGAGAATTGATGGTTTTTGATAGAATAAATGCCTTCATTATTACCAATAATTTCTTGAAATTTTGCTCATAAAAGTCTTAGATTATTGTTTAATCAGTCGTTTGCTAAGTTATTTGCTTTGAGTGTTAGTTACTCCTCCCTCTTGTGTTTCTCTTAGCAGGTCAGTGCCAACAAGCATAATTTAGTAGAAATGTCTTAGCCGACCAAACCCAGGAAGAAACTTGTTGTTCAACAAAAATTAGTCCGTTCTCCCCCTGAGGTTGCAGAATTACCTACATTATTTACAGAATTAAATGGCATTGACTTCATTCTCTATAGTTATGGCCAACGATACATGTCAATTGACTCTATGATTTGGGCTCCTCTCACCTTACCGCCAACTTTCAAGCTGATGCCATGGGTACGTTGCGAGGAAATGGAGGAATTATCTATGGCCAAGGCAACAGTAGTCTGTCCTCTGGGTCCACGAGTGTATATCTAATGCACCTCGCAAGATTCCGAGTGGTATGCTGAGGCCCATATGATCCAAGGAGTTATGAATAATGTGGACTCCTAAACTCCACGTTCTCCCTTCTCAGTGGAAATGCTTTGGCGATTTGTCTCAACCTTAAAATAGTCAGCCAAATGTCATTGGAATGGTTCACACCTTTCATCACGATTATAAACTAAATTTTGCATTCTATTATAGACTAGACTAGAATTTGCAGCAACAGATGCAAATCAAGGCCGATAAGAGCAATGGGAGATATAGAAGTAAGTAAAAAAAATAGAGTAAAATGCATATATATATCACTTTGGAAATGGAGAAACTATGTGTTTCTCCATATCATTCACCTTGTCCTAGAAGTTGGGGAAGCACGGAAGCGAGCAACGTTTTACTTGCACGTGGAAGTAGCTAGTATGTCACTTCCAGTTCCTGATCAATAAAGAGAGATTGGGAAAGTACATGGCTATAGAATCAAGGTGTTGCCTTATTCATGAGTTTTGTAAACCTTCATTCGACATGTTTGGAATGTCGAGTATATTTCTCTGCTAGTTATAGTGGCAGTGGTGCTGCCTTATTGATCTGAACCGGATCCATAAACAATTGACAGAGAACCTTGACTGTATCAGGACAAAACAAATCTCTAAAGAATCCAAAACAACATCAAAAACACCCTGAACCAGTGGCCATGGCAGTCGACGTGGAACAATGAGGACCTCGGTCAAAGCGCATTGACCGAAGCCCATGGAGACCGCACGGATGGCCAAAGTAGCCCCTCGGAGCCCCAGATCGAGAAAAGGAGGTGGTTTTCGATGCACGATTAGATCGCACACCGCTGGGCAAACAGGGCCGAAATGGGGGAGCCTTAAGCCCTTGGTCACATTGGGAGCCAGAGAACCGTGGGCAGAGAAACGAAAAGTGCTAAAGTGCAAAGGCAGGACCCACGCCCTAGAAACCGACGATTTTGATCGGAGTGCCCTTGAATGGTAAGAGGTTTTGGAGGAGAGAAGAGCGATCCCACTCAGCGATTGACGCGTGGCAGTGAAGGTGAGAGAAAAACCATCATGATTGCACGCTATCGGTTGAGCAAGTCAACCGCGCTCGATGTGCGTATGACGTTGGATCTTGAGGAGCCCAAATCAGACGGCTGAGATTGCACCCGACAGAAAGAAGTGGAATCGACAGGGAAATAAGCTGCGATTTAAAGGGATTTCGAATCTGTTTGACCGCCATGGTGGAGAAAGAACATATCTAAGACATAACCGAAGAAATGAATCAACGAGCAGATTGGCGTTGTTCTGATGGGGACACGTGGCACCTCCTGAGCATTCATGCTGACGCCGAACAGGGAACTCCAAGCGCAGTTGCAAAAGGAGAATCGACGCAAGCGAGAGAGGAACTAAACAGGCATAGGTATCGAAAGGTTAAAGCCATGAACAGAGACAGTCGAAGAGAGGACTTTGAGAGGAGTCCAAGCGACCAAGAGAGACAGTGAACAGTGAACCCTGAGAGGAGGACTGAACACAAAGAACACTAAAGCCAAGCAGAGGAGACAGAGGGCCGAGCTGACCACAGGCAGTGTCGAGCACCAAAGAGCTTGAAAATTCAAGCCTTTCTCTTGAGGAATATGTCCGGACTGAGCATCACATTGGATTTTTCAACTGTAGACCAAGGGTCAGAGAGATCGTAGGAAGAAAAAGAGTCTGTGAACTCTGAGTGGCTTGGGGAATCCAAGAACCACCCTACCTAGCCAAATCTGCTTCAAAAGAACTCACATTGAGTCCTTGTATTGTAATTTCTCTGTTGTAAGACACAATAAAACAAGGCCACCACTGAAGCTGGACTAGAGACGTAGCCTTGGAGAATAGGGTGAACTCCTTATTAAAAAAATTTTGTGCCTTTGTGTTGCTTGCTTTATTTCTCTATTGTCTTTCCATTTAAATGTCTATGCATTTGCAATCTAATCGATCCATTGATTGAATATCACAGAACACACACCAACACATGAGTCTGTAATACCTTTTGTTTAACATATCTTCAACTGAGGTCACTCATAGGGTGATTATCAGATCAAGTGGTATCAGAGCTTTAGGTTGTAAGGTTAGACAAGCTTGTGTTGGTTTAGCTATGAATGCTCACTAGATCAAAGCTCAAATTAGGAGAACGAGAGTTGGTGGAAACTAATCATGAAATTGGGAGAGTCTATTCTCGGAAGACAATGTCAAAAGAAGGTTCTATAGGGCCAGACCCTCAATTCATATAATGTTTCCTAGCTATAAAGTCTATGGTAGAAGAAATGTATAGGGACTTTAGAAAGCATAGGGATGAAGATTCATCATGTTCTAAACGAGATAAATAAGAAGTTGAATCTCATTCCCATGACCACTCAAAAGGAAAGGGAAAATAAGAAAGCTTTCCTACACCTCCTAATAGACCTGTGCATAATAAGAAAGCATCCTTGATTAAACTAGATGTTAAATTCAATTTTCCTATATATGATGGAGAGCTAAATGCTGGAAAGTTGGAAAATTGGATTAGACAAATTGATTTGTATTGCAGAGTACAGCACATAGACTTCGACAAGAGTAAGATTCAACTGGAAAGCCTACGCCTAGGAGGTACTGCTTTGGTTTAGCAGGAAGGCAGAACCTAAGCTGATATGAAGAAGCATGGTAAGACCATCTCTGTCAGGATTGAATTTGTTGTTGCCATCAAAAATCATTTCTACCCATTGGCCTACATGCAACAAGCCATGATGATTTGGCAAACTCTTCGGTAGTTGAAAGGGTAAAGTGTACAAGGGTATACTCAAGAATTTAGAAAGAGAGCATTGATGTTGGGCATCTCATTAGACTCACCAGAAACTATTTTGAAGTACATTAGTGGTCTACACATCTACATGAGGCATACCATCCTCATGTTTAATCCCACTAGTATAGATGAGGTATCTGTACAAGCTACTGATCTAGAAGCTAGAGGAAAGATTGGAAATCTAGAAGTTGGGGCACCATCCCAACCTACTGTAAGCAAGAGCAAGGAGAAAATAAAGCAGAAGTGGAAAGAAAGGAAAGCTAACACTGCAAAAAAAGGCAAAGCTTCATGCACTCACTGTAAAAAGGAGGGGAATGATGATGAGCATTGTTGGATTCTGCATCCAGAGCTGAGACCTAAGAAGTCCAAGGGCAAGAAGAAGAAGACAACTAAAACTATTCAGAGAGATTTGGGGTTAGACTCGGGAGATGAAACAGTCATTACAGCCACCGGTATAAAAGGTAAGAATTCTGAAGCATCTACTAGTAATTCTTCTCAATCTGTTATTGATGAAGAACATGAGAGAAAAAGACATGAGCCTTTCCATATTCGAGTTGTTTCCAAAAATCAAAAGATTGATACTTTGTTTGATAGTGGCTCACAAGTAAATCTAATTTCTGAAGCAATTGTAAAGAAATTGGAATTAGAAACTACACCTCATAAGAAACCATACCCATTAGGATGGTTGAATGATAAAGCACAACTACAAGTGACTAGACAATGCAAACTCAAGTTTTCTTTTGGGTCAGCATTTGTAGATGAGGTTGAGTTAGATGTAATTCCTTTGGATATATGTGGAATTGTTTTAGGAAGTCCTTACTTGTATGATAGAAAGGCTATTTTCTATAGAGTTGAAAACAAGTATCTATTTGTTGAAGATGTAATCGAATACTTTGTAAGAGCTCACAAGCTCAAGAATAATTATACTCTCATAAACTCAACACAGATGAAAGGAATGATAAATTCTTGCAAACAGTTCTTACTGATGGTTGTAAAGGAAAAGACACCTAATAAGGCCAATATATTTGAGGGTTGTAATGCTGATCAGCAAGCTGATATAGAAAATATTGTTTCAGAGTATGATGTCTTATTTCAAGAACCTAAAGGTCTGCCACCCAAAAATGGAATAGTACATGATATTATTTTGCAGCAAGATGTTCCTTTGCCTAACATTGCGATGTATAGGTTTTCTGCTTTAGAGAATGTTGAAATCAAGAAGCAGGTGCAGGAGTTGCTCAAGAAAGGGTTCATCAGGCCTAGCACATCACCATGTGGGTCACCAATCGTTCTGGTGAAAAAGAAAGATGGCTCATGGTGAATGTGCATTGATTACCGACTACTGAATAAGATAACAATAAAAAATCATTATCCCCTTCCTCGCATAGATGATCTTTTAGATCAATTGAAGGAAGTTGTTTATTTCACCAAGCTGGATTTGCACAGTGGATACCATCAAGTCAGAGTTGCAGAGAAAGATGCATGAAAGACTGCTTTCAAAACAAAGCAGGGATTGCATGAATGGCTGGTTATGCCTTTTGGCTTGACCAATGCCCCTGCTATTTTCATGAGATTAATGAATGATGTGCTCAAACCTTTTCTTGATGATTTTGTTATTGTGTATTTGGATGGAATTCTGATTTTTAGTAAAACGTGGGAAGAACATTTAAATTATGTTAAGCAGACATTAGATGTTTTGAGAATAGAAAAACTTTATTTTAAACTATCCAAATGTGAATTTGGAAAAACCTCTCTAAATTATTTGGGTCATATAGTAGGGGGAGGTGAATTGAAAATAGATCCCTCTAAAGTGGTAGTCATTGTAAACTGGCCTAAACCCAAGTCTGCTACAGAAGTGAGAAGCTTCTTAGGAACAACACAGTATTGGAGGAAGCTCATTTCAAATTTTTCCTCAATTGCAACTCCCTTACATGCTTTGATAGGATTGAACAAGGTGTTTTAGTGGGGAGGAAAACAACAGAAAGCCTTCGACACCTTAAAAGAAAGAATTAGTACAGCACCTGTACTAGCACTGCCAGATCTAAAAAGACCATTTGAGATCCAAACTGATGCCAGGGACTATGCCATGGGAGCAGTGTTGACACAACACGGTAAACCCATATGTTATCATTTCGAGACTTTTAATCTTGCAGTAGTTAACTATCTTACATATGATAAATAAATGTATGCATTAGTTCAAAGTGTGAAAAAATGGAAACATTATTTAATGGGCAAAGAAACGGTAATACATACTGAACATCAGCCACTTCAATACCTACACTCCCAAACTAAATTGCAGCAATCAAGACATTATAGATGGATGGGGTTTCTACAACAGTTTCATTTAGTCATCAGATATAAAAAGGGCATACATAACAATGTTGCAGACATGTTATCTAGACCCATTATAAATGCATCTACCCTCCTTAAGCATAATTATGTGCTGCACGAAAGCTACATAGAACAGTATGCTCAGGATATGGACTTTAAAGATGTAAATGCAACTCTGAGTAAAGGCAAAAGAGTATAAGAATTGGACCATCATGTGAAGGACCGACTCTTATATCATTGTGGGAAACTCTGCATTCCACAAACTAAGAGAGCAAAGATAATTAGGGAAGCACACACTTCTCTGAAATCAGGTCACTTTGGGGTAAGTAAAATAGTTGCATAGTCGCAAAGGTTCCGCTATTGGCCGAAAATGAATGAGACAGTTTCTAGATATGTAAAGGGGTATGCTATGTGTGCTAAAAGCAAGCCTAGTAATAGAAAACTAGGCTTGTACACTCCCTTGCCAGTTCCTTCTCACCCTTGGGAAAGCATTTCCATGGATTTCGTTGGAGTACTGCCTAAATCTAGGAAAGGTCATGATTATATATATGTTGTTGTGGATAGGTTCAGCAAAATGTGTATTTTGATACTCTGTAGTAAACAGATTACAGCTGAACAAACTGCAAAATTATTCTTTGAACATGTATGGGTTCATTTTGGATTACCCACTTCTATTGTATCTGATCGAGACACCTGATTTGTGGGAAGGTTTTGGTCCAGTCTATCGTAACTAATGGACACCAAATTAAAGAAAAGCACAGCATTTCATCCACAAACAGATGGTCAGGCAGAAGTAGTTAACAGGACAGTGATGCAGTTACTGAGAGGATATTACAGCAAACATCCTAAGATTTGGGATGAGCACTTGTCCTATGTGCAGCATGCTTACACTAGAGCCAAACACTCTTCTACACAAAGATCTCCTTTTGAGACCTCTTTTGGTTTCATACCAAGGTCTCCTTTGGATTTTGTCTTTGGTAAAGATACCATGCTTGATAAACACAATGGTGTGGACAAGGAAACTAGCTTCATTGAACAGATCCATGAGATCCACCAGGTAGTACAGGAACAACTGGAAAAGAGCCAGGCCAAGTACAAGGCTAGACATGATAAGCATTAGATGGAGCATAGTTTTCAAGTTGGAGACCAAGTCTGGTTGTATATCAGCAAGGACAAAATGCAAGGTGAAGATAAAAATCTAAAACCTATCAGGTATGGACCCTTCAGGATACTTGAGAAGGTTGGTGAGAATGCTTTTTACCTTGATCTTCTAGCTTACATGCACATCTAATCAGTGATGAATGCAGATTGCTTGAGGTTGTTTGAACCTTCAATGGCTGAGGACCATGAAGAGTAGAGTCAATTACCTTCTGTTGATGGCCTACTATCTAAATACCTTAATGAGTTATAGGAAGACATAGTGCTGGACAGGAAGGTGACGATGACGCGCAATGAACATGTGGAATACCTCAGGATTGGGCTTAAAGGTTTGAAGCCGAGCAGTGCGAAGTGGATTGAGATTCGACAAGTGAGACAATAAACAATGTAAAATTTGAAACGGGAACTGATACTGTTACCCATTTCGTAGAGATAGCAAAAAAATGTCCCGATTTTCAAAAGTGGTGATGTAGAATACACATGTTTTTTTTAGAACATGGTTTTTGGAACTTTAATTTTTTTTCATGTTCAAGGATGAAATTAAGTTTTAGAATGGTAGTGATTTTCATGTTGATTTTAAAAAGTGAGTATTATGCATCACACCTTTTTTTTAAAAGACCTATTTTTTTACTTTCAATTTTCCAGTGTGTGAAATGTGAAAAATTATTTTCTAAATTTGATAGTTTTTGAAGTCGTCATCTTATTCATATTTTCTTGTTCTCTATCTTTTTTTTTTTTTTTTTTTAGGGGGGTTTTTATTGTTTTGGGTTTTTAAATTAGAAAGTCAATAGTTTGAATTTTAGATAATCTACATATTTATACATCCTTAATTAATTTTTCAATCCACATGAAATAATTGTTTCTAAAAAACAACATTTTTTAACAATGGACATAAAAATAACCATTTTTAACATAAATATAACAAAAAAATAAACGTTTTGATAATTTTTTGCTAGAATTAACATGTCAAAATCACAATTTTTATACAAAAATATTAACTAAAAATGGTCAAATAATAGTTTTTTTATGAATTTCATGTCAAAAAAATAATAATAACAACTTTTTTTTCAAAAAATAATAATTAACTTAAAATCAATGCGAAAATCACAAATTACAAATATTGAACACATAACAACTTTAATTCATTGATTATTCTTTTCATGAAATGTCAGAGTCAAAACATTGCAAAGCTTGATTTCCAGGTATAACTTAAATTTAATCAACAATGTCACGTAATCCAAACTCTTCTTCCTCTAGAGTTTCATCATTGTCATCTTCCACAATATTTTCTGCTTCCTTTTGCTCAATTTCTTCTTCTAATGGGTCTTTGATGTCTGCAAATCTCCCAATATATGTCTTTCCAAACATTCCATGTAATGGTGGTTGGGGTTCCTTTGCCTTTTTTGCCACACATGATTCATTAAAGTCCCCTTTTCTCAACCCAATTTCTTGCATTTCATCTGGAAGAAATTGAAGAGCATTAATTCTTTGCTGAATGAAATTGCATTGTAATGGATCTTTCTCAATTGCAATGCAATTTCTTCCTTTTTGAAGGCAGCATGCTAGTATTGTACCTAATTATCGAGCACAAAAAAATAATGAAGTAAATTAGTACAATGACATATTAATTAAAAAAAAGAACATATTGAAATTCAAATCCATGTGACAAAACCTACCTGAGCCAGAAAATAAATCCAGAACCCAATCTCCTTCATTTGAACATAGGTCTATAAGATAGTTAATCAATAATTGTGGTTTCTGATAAATGTTAACTATCTCTCCTTTCGTTTCTTTGTCTTCATATGTTAGTTTTCTCACAACAACATCATAAGTCATTATTTGGCTATGACTCCTTCTCTCCACCCGATTAAAAATCATAGACATATGGCTATCATCTTTTGCCCAACTATCAATATGAATGAACTCACAGTCATTTATAAATTGTTGATCTTCATTGTTAAGAAGATTTGACTTTTGCCTGTAACATAAAATAGTAAAATTTTAATTAACTTGTACATAAATGAATTTTTCAACATTAATCAAATATACCTTTAAACATCTTACCATGTAAGTTGCATCCTTGAATTTGCTTTCCCCTTGAAGCTTGACAATACCATTACCAATTGTGTGTCTGAATGAAATGTCACAAATCTCCATAATGGTGATGACGTCACTTCCATAAATCCCGCCACCACTTTATTAAAAGCTTGATAAGTATAAGGGTCACTATCATAATAAATTTTTGGAATATTGAAACCATGGGGAATATCTGCAATAACCAGGGCATAATCCCTTTTTGGTATGAGTTTAGCAATGTCTTCACAGTCGCCTTGTGTTACTTGATATTGAATAGTGTCTAGGCCATTTGAAATGAAATGATTAAGAGTTGGATCAAGTACAACATTCTTAATACGTTGCTTTCTCAGTCTTTCAATCTTTATTTTTTCAATAAAAGTCTTGAAACTGTCTGGTGCTCCATTATCTTCTTTCTTCATCTTTTACCAAACAAACAAATGTATGTGTAAGTTTTAAATTAAAAATAGTACACAGATGATTAAAATTGAATGTATAAATCAAGTTACCTTTTTAAATGCAAGATAAAAAGCTTTTAATGTTGATGTAGAACTTGAATCTGGATAGTTGCGTACAACATCATCCCAACTATCTTCATTCAATAGTTTAACCATTTGTTCCTGAATTTTCATGTAAACTTTGTGATTGCATAGATAAAGTAATAAAAAGTTAATATAATGATATGTATAACAAATACTACCAATAACAACATGTTATATGGAGATGCCAAAAGAATCATTGACTCTGTTAAGGACTATACTCTATTTAATCTTCCCATATTATCAAACTGGATTAATCTTACCCAGAATCTTGTAAGTACTTCCCAAAGCATACAATTTGATCATATATATACTTGGAACAAAATATGAATGTAGATCTTTCCATGCTAGGTGTCTCCGAGGAGTCTGGTAAATTCAACATTTTAGTTTTTGAACAGAATGTTTTGATTAATGTCGTGAGGATTGATTATTCATAAGAGAAGCATTTGTGATACTTACAATAAATAATGTTATATATTTTGGGAAACATTTTAATGGAAATATAAGATGTAACAATTTGCTATTTTGTCACAACAACTAGGGATAATATGGTATCATATGAATACAAGATCTACGTTTTAGAGAATAGATGATAAAAAGATAGTAGGCTAACAGAAAAATACAAAAGAAATACATTTTTTATTCCATTAGTAATATGTATTAAACTAATTGTAAACCAAGGAACATTTAGCATGTATACCTACTCTCTTTAAGCACTTTTTCCTCTAAAAAAAGGTAGAGACTATTGCAAAGACACCTATAGATCTTTGGAATTGCATCCACTATAATTTATTTTTTAAATTGACTTTTGATTCTACATTACAAGCTATAGAGGCACTCACCAAAATATTCCTCCCATAAAATCAGGGCTTTAACATTTCCGGGAAAAACTATCGGCATTGCAGAGAAATTACGTCACTGGTGTCACACACCTACTGCCAAGTTGGAATTTGGATTTCTCTTTATCTATTAGAGATTTTCTTTTTTTTTACTTTTTGGATATTTATACTTTCCGTCAAGAAAAGTTATGTTTAAAATTTTTCCCTTCAAGAATAGAGTTTTGATAATAAATAAATTTTTCACTAATACAATTTTGAATAAAAAATTACCTTTCAATAATACAATTATATTAAATTTTTCTACATACTTGTCATTTAAAAAAAACAGAAATGCCCACAACACACAAATTATTTGTTGAACCCTAAATCTTATTATTCCTTTATAATTAATAATTTTATATATGTTATCTTCTAAAATATATATTTTATATCCAAAATTGACAATAACGAAATTGACAATAAAATTAAGATTAAAATTAATTGTTAAAGATTAAAGGTACATTATTGTAAATCTTGCTCAAAAATTATAGAGAGTCCTTAGTAGCAAAGACCATTTAATGGAGCTTACTTTGGCAATCTTGATATATTTTAAACTTAAAACAAAGCAGAAAAATTATTGATTGATTGTAAATGAAAAATTTCTTTGAGGCAAAGTAAAACATAATAGTAGGGGATAATTTTACACTAAAATATCTCATAAAACTAAGTAAAATAAATATTTATATTATAGAATTATTTGTTGCATAATGATAATGATTCATGGAAAATAATTCACAAGCTGCAAAATAATAACTACATACACTACCCAAAAAAAAAGCGAAGTGAGTACCTAAGTTTTCTCTGGAAAATTGATCATTCAGTGAGTTATTTTCCATTCACCATTTTGTAAAGGTTGAAAAGTGGGCCAACATTATGGAATTCTTTGGAACTTTTGAAATATTGGAGTGACGGGGTTTCTTTATCTAAAATATTGCAAAGTAATATTTTCAAAATAAAAAATGTAAAATTGATTAAAACCCAATCACCTTAACTTTAACAAACAAAAAACATATACACAAAGGAAACTAAGCACATTTTTAAATAGATTAATGGCCTCCATCCAAACACAAAGGTATTAAGTCCATAATGACATGGAGCTAATACTTGAAAATTTGTGAGACACTACAATTCATCTGCAGTTTCTCACTTGGTTGAGAAATTTTTTCTCGGATATGTGGTGGAATACGAGCACAAAAAACAGAAGTGAAGCTCTTGACTCTCTGTTGGGGCCACGAGCCACCCAATTCACAGTAGTAAGTTGTGCCTCACCTTACTCTGGTTCGTTGGAATGACATTTGGAGCGTCAACAAAGAGGAGAAATAGGGCCATGGTTCATTTTCACCTACTCAGAGGATTTATGATACTCCATCATGACCAGTCATTGATTCGTCTAGTATCTGGTGATTTGAAAACTTTGAGTCCAGAGATCAGTGAAATTTTCGTTGTTTCATTGATAAAAGAGGAAATAAAAATGTAATAAGAACAACTCGTTGATTATTCGCTTTAGGCATGCATTCAATGGTCGAAACATGATTTCACTCCTAACGGATTTAAACAATATTGAAGTGAAGAAAGATGGGATAAGGAGTTAAGGAAAAAGTGAAAATAAAGAAGGGACAAGTATTTTATTAATTTTTTTTCTTTAAAAACATAAAATAAAAATGATTGCCTATTTAAATTGGTCGGCAAGCCTATTTCCTGTCCGACACACATGTAGGGGAATGATTACGTTAATGAGAGGGTGAGATCAGCCACCTTATCCGAGGAGCTGGCTGTGAGAGACCACTCGGGTGGGTGTTGTTGAAAAACTTGGATGTCATTTTATATTAGGCGCATATTATTTCAGGATCAAAACTGTAATGGCCACACGAGTATAAGAGTGTGTTCAATTTTTAACAATTCGTTTTTAAAATTGAAGTGTAACATTGGAGTTCAATATGAAAATAATTACATTTTATCGATTAACTTCAATACTTTGTCTTTAATTAAAGCTTAACATTACAGTTCAATCTTAAAACAATTAATTTCATGGATTAAAGTTTTGTATTATCTCAACAGGTTGTCAAGTG
>APFE030926017.1:132378-148467 GCA_000404065.3 Pinus taeda | reverse complement strand
CCCCAAAATTGTCTAACACTTCATCTGTAAATGGTGTTGGGAATGGATCATGAACACATGCATCATTAAGCTTTCACAGATCTACGCAAATCCTTATTTCGTCTTTTTTTTTCTCCTCTTGGACCACCATCGGGCTCACCCAATCAGATTCTTCAACAGGTTCAATGATGCTTGCCTCCAGCATCTTATCCAACTCTTGGTAAACATTTTCCTTATACTTAGGACTAAGGTGATAAGGCCTTTTTTTGACAGGCTTTGCGTTCGGCTTCAATGTGATCTTCATAACACCCAAATCACTGATTATTCCCTTTAAATGTGAAAACTTAGTGGGAAAAATATCCTGGTATTCCCGAAGTAATTGAACAACTTTATCTATTGTAGCGTCATCCCAATAATATCCAATTTTCATGAACTTTGGTTCTTCTTTAGTGCCAATGTTTACTTGATTTGTTTTCAAAGGTTCGGAGATGTCTAGGTTTTCTATTTGTGGGCCTTCAACTTCAAGATGCCCTTCGGCCTCCGAAATATTGATGTTCCTTAGATCTTCTTCCTCTAGGTTCACTACGTTTTCTAGCTACTTATCCTTTTTTTGATTCTCCTATGTCTCGATATGCTTCCTCAGTGACACGTGCACTGGCACCGTCTTCTTCAACTTTTCCTTCATGGCTGGTTGCTTTTCTTTCATGGCAGGTTGTTTTTCTTTCTCTGCGGTCTGTTTTGGCCTAGGCGACCTAGGCGTCGTGGGCACAACAACGGAACCATTTGTTGGCTTAGGGGGTCTTGATCTAGGCTCAGAATTAGTTGTGCCAACCAACAAAACCCTACACTACTAGCCCTTTTGGTAGAAACCTGCATAACACAGGCTGCAGTCTCACCCGAAGCAGTATGGGGGGATGCAAGAACCAAGTTTCTGCATCCAGAGACTAATGTGATGTCTTCTAGCACCTTGGATATGTATTTGTGCAGATTAATAAACTCCTAGGACATGTCACTGTAACTGAGCTAAAGCGTCTTTCAAACCTTCACGAAGGTCCACGATCAGTCTTTATGGACCTTTAACAATTGATTTACCTACTTACGTGCATCAAAATGAAATCCTGAATTGGAGTTCATGCAAATCTACTTAACTCATCAGAAAACATAAAAAGAACCACCTGAATCTTCGCGAAAGTGCTTAAGCATTCATTTCATACATTAATAAGACAAATTCAAGACACTTACATAGTATTTAATCATTATTTCTTAAAACATGTCATTCATCAGCAGCACATAACATAAATAGATATGAACATAAATACTCAATAATTCTTTTGAAAAATGTCTTTATTGATCTTCAATTCACTGATTACAGACTCCAACTACCCTGCACACACAGCTGCAGGGGTCTGCGCACTCAGCTGCTGGAGTCTCCCTTTCTCTACCTGAGCACAGGAAGCAAAGTCTTCCTGCCTTAGCTCTTGCCCAAGACTCCTTAATGAACCTAATTTTCTATCTTAGTTCACCTCTTCCTTTCGCTAAGACTCAACTATTTATAGACTTTTCCATATAATGTCATGGTCCGCGAACCATGGGTAAATCTAAAAACCAACTCAAAACTTTACTTAAAACAAGGGGTTAAACCCCTTTGACTCTTACTCATCTACACACTCTGCATCCACAAATCGCGGAGACTTTACATCTTTTAGAAAATTGTATACAAAATTTGGGTTTATTAACCCCAAAATGACCTAGGAGACCCCATCCCAACACCCTTACTCCCTCAAGAGTAGATACCGGTTCATTCCCTTCTCCATTGACCCTCTTCACCCCTCTCCCTCTCCTCCTCTCTTTCTTCCCCTGATACACTTGTTTTTCCCAATCCTTCCCCATACCACCCCATCCCCCTCTTTTTTCCTACCCTAGTCCCTACACTAGTATTTAATAACCCTTTGTTCTTACAGTTGGACCCCTTTCTTCTTTCTTCCTTAAACTCATATTAAATGGCCCTATCTTTTGTGCCCCTTTATTCTCATTGTCCTTATTTCAGCTTCCCTTCTGAATTTATAATTAATCATAATAACACCACATATTAAGAACCCCATATTAATCATAATAAACCCGTCATATTAATGCATCTCTAATTTAGTATATCTCCCCTTGTGAATTTATCAATTTATTAAAAATTTATTATTCAAAAACCCCACATTTTAATAACAAAACAGCTTATTAAATTCTTATCTATCTTATTAACTGTTATAATAGCACATTAAAAATAGTAATATAAATATTAGATCTAGGTATTTTTATTTCATAAGATGATCAATCAAAATATACCTTTTTAAAATTCTTAGATTTTTTTTTACTTTTATAGTTAGGAGTATCCTCGTAACTAAATAAATTAATTATAGCACTTCACATCAATATTTTTGATAAGATTGAAATTTATCTAATATATTTGGTGAGTAAATTAAAAAAGGAAATTAAAATTAATTTATTATTCATATTAATATTATGGAATTGACTTTTAAAATTATAAAAGGATATTAATTGTTTAAATTATAATAAAAATAGTTAGTTAACTTAATCAAATAATACTTATATAATAAATTTATCATTATTAAATTAAAAATAAAAATAATTAAAATCTTCGATAAATAACTTTTTTTTCTTTTTAGGTCACTATGTTGGTCAGCTCTCCTCTTTTTCTCATCCTTCTTCTATTTATCCCTCTATTTCTCTTCTCTTTTCTCTTCTTTTTCTCATCCTTCTTCTATTTATCCCTCCATTTCTCTTCTCTTCTCTCCAGGGTTTTTTCCTGATGATGGGTCATGGTATTGACTCGAAACGTCAAAAACTCAAAATGAAAACTGGGGAAGTTTTGAATTCTCATAATGTAAAGTTTATTTTTACACAGGTATGAGGGAGAAAAAAGTTAATGTAATACATTTGTTGTTATTGTAATAAAATCTCTAATCCTTTCTCTAATCTCTAATTTTTTTTCTCTTTATTATCATTTTTTAATTAACACCTCAAAAAAAACCCTACCATCTGAGGATTTGTAAGAAACACTTTCTAAACAAATGACCACGAGTACTTTCTTGCATTCCCAAGTGGATTTTTCATAAAGGATAGGAGAAGAGGTTCAAAACATAAACATGTGAGAGTCACATAATCTACATGTTCAAAAAACAAATAAAAATATTAGGTTTGTGACATTTTATTTTATTTAATCCCTAGCTCAACACAAAAGAGAATCTGAATAATTGAAAATCACTATTTTCTACCATAACCATGTAATGCTTAATGGAGAACAATTAAGACAAATTGTGCCCCAAGTGGAAACATGCGCTTAAAAGCATGAAGTCATACTAGTTGTTAAAACCCCCTCATATAACATTCTAGTAAGTTCCTCCCATGTTACGTAATATTTTTCTTCTGAAAATACATCAGTGTTGTTTGTAGCATCTCCATTTTACTAAACTATAATTAAATTATTTGCACTATATCTAAACATATACATAATAGTAATCCATTCATTTTGCATGGTTACAAATAAATATGCTACTAGAACTCTTGACCTATAAACAAATATGTGTTCTTATTGCTCCTGAAACTAAAATTGAAAGTATGATTTTTTTTTTGTTTTTTAAGTTGGCAATGTAAAATTCATTGAAGGTATTTTTTTTTTGTTTTCTAAGTTGGGAATGTAAAATTCTCTCAGCATTTTCAATTTAATATTTTCTCAACATTTTCTCAAAAAGCCCATCCATAGTAGTTTACATGTACTGAAGAATAAAATTGTGGACGACTTTTAAGGCTGGAATAGTCACACATGTTTTTTTCTTTCTTGTACGACTGCTAAAATCTAGCGGGGAGATCTCCATTTGCTCTGAATACGTAACTTTTTCCAATACAAGAATTAGAAACACCATTTTCAGGGCGTTAAGACAGTTCAGGCGAATCTTTTATGCTCACTTTCTTTCTCCATTATTCTAGAGAAAAATTTAAGAGGAGAAACAAAAAGGTTCCACAGCTCCATGCAACCATTTCTTTCCACAATTTTAATTCATCAACTTACCGAGTGTACAACCTCGTAACAATCAACTTTTGAATTTTCAATACAGTAATCCCCTTGTACTGATGGTGATATTCCTTGAGTCTCTCTGTGTTTGGTTTTTGGACTTTTTAGGACGTTTCCTTATGCTTTCTTCTGGTTTTGCTATCAACATTGTATATCGGACGGTCATTCTGAGGTGGCGGTTTTCCTTATTCAGACTACACATACCAGGTTGGTGCTCTGGCTCTAGTTTTCCCTTTCTTGTCTGTGTTACAAAATCTTTATTGCATGAGGTATTTCATCTTTGTGTTGTTTCATTCACAGGGATGCAAATCTATTATGGTTTTCAACTTCCAATATGTTTCTTGGACTTTGCATCTGGATGATGTATTCAGAACTGGCTCATATTTTTCTGATTTCTGCTGTAGCGATCCTAGTTCTCTATCACATATATATCGCTCATTTCTCATGAGCAAAATATTTCCCTCTAGCTCTGAGATCTTTTCTGGTTGTTGTTTGTCTACATCTGAAAGGGGCTTTACCTATCTATACGTACTAGTTTTGGCATTTTTGCACTAATTTTTTCTTTGTATCTCGGCCATGCAATTATATTGGCTTTCGTCTGGGTGATTTCTGGCTATCATGTAAGAACTGCTATTGTCTGTGTTGCTGTGCAGGGTATTAGATCTCGATTCTATGTTATTTCTCTAGGTGTTTCAAATCGAGTCCTACAACTGTCTTCAGCTCCGACTGACCTGATTTCCTGGGGACTATTCTGGTTACTCTGCTGGCCGGACTTGGTGGTCACATATTCGTTGATTAGGTATTGACATTTATTGTAATTAATCTACCGTGCTTACAATTCGTCAGCCTGGGTGCTTTGGGATTTATGGCCTAATCATATTCCTGTCCAAACGTCATCTTCCTATGACATTCTTTGACATAAGTCTAGAACTTGGGAATGTTTCCACCACATTACCTTATGTGGCGTTAATTTAGTTTATGTGTTATTCTATTTTGGGAACTGGATTCCGGTCAGTGGGGTACGTTGGTTTGGTCGCCTATACACTCCCTATTTACTTATTACGTGCTCTCTTTGTTGGCTTTAATTGGCATATTATCTATTATTTCATGTCCACGCATGGCCAATCTTATTGATGCTGACATATGAGAAGATTGTTTAACACGGTAGTTGGGATGGGGTCATAGATATTTTTGAGTTTGACACCTCAGCTCAAGAGGCATTTATTAGGGCCATGATGGAGGTGGAGTCTAGTCGAATGGGTGATCTGGGGAAACATCCGAGGTGACCCACATGGGTCAGACCACTGGTATAATGCATTGGGTGATGGATTTACGCCAGTTGGTAGTGATGTAGGCTAAGATGAGCAAGATAGCATGCATGCATTATTTCATCGAAGAAATGGACATCATGTTAAGTCCATCAAAACTTCTCTTCCGCCACCCTCTATGTGTTTTTTGATACTTAAAAGTTATCAAATCATATTTCCAGTTTACAAAAAAAAGCGTTGGTAGGTCACTGGTATTTCTCTGTGTGAAGTGACGCAGATACGAGGAAATGTGTCACGCCCCCAGGCAGGCGGTAGTCTTTCAACCGCTCTTGGCAAGGTGCGGCACCACCAAACACTTTCTTTTCACCAATATTTATGTTCATGGACTATGCCTAACCATATGTCCTACTTAGTTTGTGTTTCTCAACCAAGTAATTATTATGTTTCCTTTATACCAATGAACACCCATACACATTCATTATCATCAGCAATTCTACAAGAGAACACAATTGCATAGTATAAAGGGAGGGGCAACTCCCTGAACAATGAGTCTGCCTTAATACAATATATTATACAATCTTTCATTGTTACAAAGATTTACAAGTATACTTGGGAAACACCAAGTTTCATACTTAGCCAAATTTACAAAAGGTCACACCTTTGTGTGCCAACCAAAGTTCCTTGCCCAAGCTGGGTGGGCGCGCCCTCACATGAGCTGCCAACTGACTCCTCAATTGAACCTTGTTTCACTGGGTGGGCGACCTCACCCAAATCACCCTTCCCATGGCGGGCGGGCGACCTACCCAAGTCATCGTTCACCACGTTTACTTCCACCACATTTGGTCTTGCACGACGGGCAGGCGACTCACCCGAATCTCCACCCACGCCTTCCACCTGAACGTCGGGCGCCTTCACCCACGCCCTCACCCGAGATACGAAATCGTGCTACCGTGTGCCTTTGCCCAAGAGTGGGCGCATTACCTTACTGCGCCTCTTTTGCGACCTGCACCTCTACGCACTTCTCCACTTCGCATCACCAAATGATTGAGCTCGAATTGCTTGCTTCTTTGTTCCAAAACCTTGTTGTATATATATGGTGCGTTGGGCAACTCGCACTACCGAAGCTGACTTGCCAACACCCTACACACCATCGCAAATCTGTCCTCCGATTATGGTCGGCCTCCATTCATTTACTATTGTATGTAGGCCGGCTCGTGGGTTGAGCCAACACTCCCCACACCATATAAACTCCTCGCTCTCCTTCCTTAGGTGCATTTTACATGTGTCCTTCACGCACCAAGTCAAGAGCTCTCACTTCGTCCGTTCTAAGTCGCTCGTTTGCCAACAAGCTGTCACACTTCACTCGGGCGGTTATGCCAAGAACCGCAAGTCCTTACATCCTCCTCCACCTGAAGTTGTTGTCATCCTTGACAACATCCCATCCTGGTAGCCATCCACCAAGATCATCATCAACCACTGTTTCATCCTTTGTCCATGATATCATCTCCTCCACATACTACAAACGTCCCTGCAACATATGTAGAACTTCCATCTCCATCATGTGTCGTCCCATCCTGTGAACTATCATCCCTCCTGCCTGCTTGATGTCAACATCTCTCTGGTACACTGCTAGCCCTCATGATTTGAACTAGTTGGGTGATCAGTCCTACTGTCACGCTCAAATCATAAGAATGTCCATCCTTATGCCTTCACCAGTCTATCTCGGATTCTACCACATCCTGGACTCACCAAGAATCTCACCCATGCTCAGATCGATGGAAACTCCATCCCATCTGCAACATGTCATGATGCTTGATGCTAAATAGTCCCTGCACCATTTGTCATACCTGCTCAACCTGTTTTAAGGACTCACTGCCATGAGCAGTGAACAATGAGCTCCATCTTCTATGTCATCTAAGAAGATGTGGAGGGAGTAGAGCCTGAAGGCTCACCCTCACTAATAATCTCAATCCATCTGTCAAGATTCTCTATCTCCATCCTTTGTAGTTAAGTGACCCGATCCTCCTCTCAGACATTTGGCCTCACATAAGCTTCCTCATCATCATCATTATCCTCAACCACTTCTAGCCTTCTTGACAAATCCAAGATACTATCAAATAGTGTCCTAATGACCAATGACTGCTCGGTAAGCTTTGTCTCAACCATAGACAACCGCTTACTCATATCTTCCATTCACTTCTCATCCTCCATTTGCATCATTGTCAACTTACAATCAAGCTTTGTCACACCAATGATTGGAACACCAATGGGTACATCTTCCCTTCCATTGTAAATGTACAGCCTCTTCAAATGTGGAACAATCATAGCATCAAATTGTTTCAAGAATTCCATCCCTAGTACAGCTTCATAGTCATCAATCCAC
The DNA here is from genome assembly GCA_000404065.3 of Pinus taeda. Taxonomy (NCBI): domain Eukaryota; kingdom Viridiplantae; phylum Streptophyta; class Pinopsida; order Pinales; family Pinaceae; genus Pinus; species Pinus taeda. The sequence goes on along the minus strand of APFE030926017.1, from coordinate 140,756 downwards.
ACTATAGTGAAGTCGACTTTCCCGGTCCACTCTTTCAGCTACACCAAGAACACAATCAGGAGGAGAATTCACTGTCTTCATTTGTGCCTTCACCGGTACAAATTTCATCCCAATCCTTCTCGCAGTATCTTCACTCATGAAGTTGTGAGTAGCCCCACTGTCCACCATAGTGAGTATATCAGCACCCCCAATCTTCATCCGAACATACTCCAAACTGTTCCTTTCAGGATCTCTCTAAGAGACCACCTCTGTAGCAGCAGCACCACCAAGTATTTGCATCATCCCCACAGAAGCTTCTTCATTCTTCGTATTAGATTGTGCAATAGAAGCCACTTTCGGTCTAGAAGGACAATTCTTCACCATATGTGGTTCAGCACATATCCAACACTTCAAGGCTTTCTTCGTCTTTGACTTATCATCCGATTTCAAAGCATCATCCTTCTTCTTCTTTCGGCTTATCAGAATTCTTCTTCCTATCATTAGAAGTGTCATCATAATGCTCCACCAACCTATCCACAACAGCAAAAGCTTCCTCAAGTGTTTTAATATTCTACCTCTTCACTTCATTGCGTGCCCAAGGCTTCAATCCAATAATGAAGTTGAACACCTTATCCCTCTCCGCCATGTCAGGAAGTTCCAGAACCGCATTTGCAAACTCCCGCTAATATGTCTGTAGGTTCCCTGTATGCTTTATGAACTTAATCTTCATCCTTGCTTCCCATGTTTCATCCTAAGGACTGAAATGGGCCTGCAAAGCCTTCTTCATCTCATCCCACGAAGTTATGTCACCAACATTGCCATTGGCAATCTAATCCATCCTCCTTCGCCACCACATCTTAGCATCCTTTGTCAAGAACTGAGCAACTACCTTCACCTTTGTCTCATCATCGGATAGACCCAAGCATTCCAAGTATTGCTCCATATCCTAGAGAAAGTTTCCAAGAGTCTTTGCACTCCTTGTACCATCATAAGGTTCCAATTCCTTGACCTTCACATGAGACACTCCTCCACCTGAGTTATTCCTCACGACCTTCTTCAACACTGCGATCTCATCCATGGCTTCATCAAGAGATTTCTGCAAGTTCACGATCTCTACCAGACCCTGATCTCTTGCCTCTTCAATATCCTTGACCTCCACTTCAAGTTGTGTACACATAAGATCAATGTACTCGTGTTGAGTCCAGAGTTCATTGAGCTCTTCCCTCATCTTCGAATTGGCCTCTTGATCCTTCATGACCAAGTCCATCTTCTTAGTCCAGTAAGACTCTAAGTCCTCCATTCTTTCCAACACCTTTTCAATAAAATCTAGCGAAGCATCCTTCGCACCATGGCTAGATCCAACCTAAGATTCACCTACCATTGCTAACAACTTCCTTCTTTGCGATCTAGTTTCAACCATCCAATAGATTCATCAAGTTTCCTGCAACCTGAACCATCCCTTGTTCCACTTGTATGTGAAACAACTTCCTTCACCTGCAAGTGCCTGCTTCACTGTCACCAATTCCCAAGCTTCAACTGTGAGCTTCAATGTCACCTGTCAATGTGTATGAACTTCAATGCTTCAACACCTGAACCTGTTCACCAGATCGGCGGCCACTTCCAAGTGTATACACCTTCAGCTTATAACAAGACTCCTCCAAGTCTCCAGACTAGCTCTGATAAGCTCTTCACCGAGCTCTGATAACAACTGTCATGCCCCCAGGCTGGCGGTAGTCTTTCAACCGCTCTTGGCGAGGTGCGGCACCACCAAACACTTTCTTTTCACCAATACTTATGTTCATGGACTACGCCTAACCATATGTACTACTTAGTTTGTGTTTCTCAACCAAGTAATTATTATGTTTCCTTTATACCAATGAACACCCATACACATTCATTATCATCAGCAATTATACAAGATAACACGATTGCACAGTATAAAGGGAGGGGCAACTCCCTGAACAATGAGTCTGCCCGAATATAATATATTATACAATCTTTCAATGTTCAAAGCTTTACAAGTATACTTGGGAAACACCAAGTTTCATACTTAGCCAAATTTACAAAAGGTCACACCTTTGTGTGCCAACCACAGTTCCTTGCCCGAGCTGGGCGGGCGCGCCCTCACATGAGCTGCCAACTGACTCCTCAACCGAACCTTGTTTCACCGAGCGGGCGACCTCACCCAAGTCACCTTTTGCATGGCGAGTGGGCAACCTACCCAAGTCACCATTCACCGCGTTTACTTCCACTGCGTTTGGTCTTGCACGACGGGCAGGCGACTCACGCAAGTCTCCACCCACGCCTTCCACCTGAACGTCGGGCGCCTTCACCCGCGTCCTCACCCGAGATACCAAATCATGCTACTGTGTGCCTTTGCCCAAGAGCGGGCGTATTACCTTGTTGTGCCTCTTTTGCGACATGCACATCTACGCACTTCTCCACCTCACATCACCGAATGATTGAGCTCGAATTGCTTGCTTCTTCGTTCCAAAACCTTGTTGTATATATATGGTTCGTTGGGCAAGTCGCGGTGCCCAAGCCGACTTGAAACGCCCTACACACCATCACAAATCTGTCCTCCGATTATGGTCGGTCTCCGTTCATTTGCTATTGTATGTAGGTTGGCCCGTGGGTTGAGCCAACTCTCCCCGCGCTCTCCTTCCTTATGTGCATTTTACATGTGTCCTTCATGCACCAAGTCAAGAGCTCGCACTTCATCCATTCTAAGTCGCTCGTTTGCCAACAAGCCGTCGCACTTCATTCGAGCGGCTATGCCAAGAACCACAAGCCCTTACAAAATAGATTGAAGAAAAGTGGAAGTCCATATTGCAATATTTGCAGACAATTGTAAGATTGCTTCCTGGTTGGTACAGTTTTCATTTCCTCATCCAAGAGGATGTGATTAAGATCAAGAAAATTCCATGGATTAATGGCCGAAGCATTCTGGAATTACATTCATGGTTCATAGGGTTTAATTCTTTAAACAATCTCCATAGAACAAACTGATCTAGGTCAAGATATCCGGATTGCCTATTGAACTATGGATGGAACAGGAACTTGAAGATATTGGGAATGCCATCAGGAAATTCGTGTATGTTGATCCACGTTGCCTTGGTGCACCAGACAAAACGGTTGTGTGGATTCTTATCGAGAGGGAATATCGGGGTGGCTTTCCAGATCATATTGAGCTGCATTGGGGAGATACTAATCTATCTCAAAGATTAGATTATTGGGGCATCCCGTTCAGATGTTCCTTCTGCCATCATACTGGACATGTTTTGGCAAACTGTCCATGATGATTGGGTGGTAGAAATAAAGGTTGGAATCATGCGCGGGCACCGGAAAAAATTCACAATAGGCTATTCTCTCTCCCAGAAATGGAGTGCACCATCATTCAGGTATTCATCATACTCTTTATTTCTCTCATTCATCTGAGCAGACCTTCTCCGAGAAATGGAATTCCCTCAATTAATATTCTTTCATTGCCATTTTCTTCCGATTATTCTATTTTACCAGAATCCTATTGACCTCATCAAACCTTGCTACCCCTATCATCTGGTTTTTCCCCATCCATGAATGCCGAATTGACGTCTTTTGGATCTCATGCTGGCCCAAATTGTCCTAACCTTTTCTAGACATCGGGGGCTCCTTCTCCTTCATATGCAACCTATGTTTAGTCCCCTTCTCGAAAGACAAAAGCCTTGGGTCATCGTCTTGGAAAGAGGTGAATTCCCCTACTAATATTGTTGGTAGTGATTTAGATGATCTTCTTCAAAGGAAAACACTTGACTTAAGGTCATTAACCATTCATAAACCTTCTGTCAATTCATCTCCACAGATTAGCCCTTCCTCGACTGGTAATATTACGGTCAGACATAAAAATAACCGAGGGAGTTGTCATTTTAGGGGACGTTCCAAGCACAATCATACTAATTCCCCACTGGAGAAATTTCTTGTTGAGGTTTCTATTTCTGATCTTCCATCACCTCGAGCCCTTGGAGCAAATATGGCCAAACAAGGTGCCCCATGACCGCCATTCTCTCACTTAATCTCAGGGGATTGGGAACTCCTGATAAGTTCCTGGCTCTAAAGCATCTATTTCTATTGTTCGCCCATGTATCATATTGCTACAAGAAACAATGCACAATGTGTCACATGTTGTTGCTTATTTCTGCAAGATGCTACCTGATTGGTATTTTGCAGCCACGGATGTTGCTGGTCTTTCAGGCGGTATGGTGGTTTTATGGAATCTGTTGTGGGTCCGAGCAAAAGCTTTCTCTTGCTCGATCGCTATTCTTATTGATGTTCGTTTACGTGTTGTTTGGGATTGTTTTCATATTCTCAATGTTTATGGGCCATATAGAAATAGGACGACATTCTGGGAAGCATTGTTTGCCTATGGTATTATGGAACTTTCCTCACTTATTATTGTTGGGGATCTTAATTGTACTGTGGGTCTTGATGAAGTTTTGGGGAAGACAAAGAAATTGGACCCTATGGCGGGGTTTATAAGAGAGGCTTTCATTGAGCATAATTACATTGATGTTTGTCTACCGATGTTGGTCCCTACCTGGTACAATGGCTGGAAAGGGGATGCATACATTGCAAAAAGACTGGATAGGTTTATTATACACGAGAGCTTGATGGAGCAACTAGGGAGCATTTGGTTAAATGTTATAAATAGTTTCTTATCGGACCATAGGCCGGTAACTCTTCAATGGCAGACAGGTGGTCGGAGATATGGGATGCCCTTTAAATTTAATCGCACCTGGCTTGAGGATCCTGCGTTTAATGATCTTGTGCTTTCTTGCTAGGCATTTGCCCAAGTTTTGAGTTCCTCCCCTATGGAAAATATTCTGGAGAAATTTGGTATTCTCAGAGTGAATGTGAAAAAATGACAGAAAAGGAAAATAAAGGATCGACTGAAGGAATTGAAATATATTCAACTGGATTTGGATGCATTAGAGCCATGGATGTTATCATAGTCCCTCCCTGATGAAATTAGTGCTCGTATCAATGCTCTCAAGCAAAAGAAAAGAGAGATATTGGCGGCACAGGAAGCAACCTGGAGGCTAAAGAGTAGGGAAATCTAGATAAATGAAGGGGATCATAACACAAAGCTTTTTCACCGCTACACAAATCATAGGCGTAACATAAATTCTATCTGGGAAATTCAAAATGAGGATGGTGCTCGAATTTTGTCTCAGGAGGGCATAAGTGAAGCAGTAGTATCACATTTTCAAAGGTCATATAAACAAAAGGATGAGGTTGATGTTAAAAATATGTTATGGACTATTGATATGTATCCAGAAATTTTTTATGAGGAGGAAAATGTTTGTTTCTTTAAGGAGGTTACAGCAGATGAAATTCTGGAATTTCTTAAAGCTTTTAAGAAAGACAAGAGTCTGGGTCAGGAAGGCTGGACAGTTGAGATATTCACGCATTTCTTTGAGATTTTTAAGTTTGATCTCTTAAATATGGTGGAGGAGTCATGATGTACTGGGCATATTCATCCTCATATGAATTCCACATATATTTACCTTATACCCAAAAGAAGGCTTGCGCAGACTTTCAATGACTATTGCCCAATTTCATTATGTAACCTTATATATAAGATCATTTCAAAAACTATTGCGGGGCGGATGCACAATATTTTGTCAAAGTATATTTCTCCTAAGAAATATGGTTTCTTGCCGGATCGGCAAATACATGATGATGTTTCCATTGCACAGGAATGTATGCATTCCATTCATACTTCGCACCAAAATGCCGCTATTATGAAGGTGGATTTGATGAAGGCTTTTGATTCAGTTGATTGGGGGTATCTTCGCTTGATTCTACTAAAGATTGGGCTACAACCCAGGTGCATAAAATGGATCATGGCATGTGTTTAGAATATAAATTATGTTGTAATCATAAATGGGTATCCCACCCGTTTCTTTCGAGCTGGGCGTGGACTGAGGCAAGGCTGCTCACTGTCGTCGTTACTGTTTATTCTGGCTATGGATGAGCTAAGTCTGCAGATTAAGCGCGTAGTTGAGGATGGATTATTTCTGGCATTGGACACTAGTCGCAATGTTAAAATATCACATGTTATTTTTGTTGACGACGTGCTGGTCATGGGTATGCTTCATCGTTTATCATGGATGCATCTTTTTTATATTTTCAAAAGATTTGAAAATGCTTCTAGCTTAATCATGAATGTGCATAAATCGATGTTATATTTTGACATGGGAGATATGGAAGATATAAACTATATAAAGAATATGTTTGGGGTTGAGGTGACTCAAATGATGAATGGAATTCAGTATCTCAATTACCATATAAAACCAAATTGTTATAGAAACAATGACTGGCACTAGCTAGTTGATAAGTTCTACAAGCAAATTTCTGGCTGAGAATTTTGTTGTTTATCCATGGGTGGCCGTGTCACTCTCACTAAGGTTGTGCATACTCAATTGGGCATTTACTGGGCACACTTATATCATATTCCTATGGCTAATATAAACAATATAAATATAATTATGGAAAATTTCATCTAGGTTGGCAGTGATCGAAAGCACAAACATGATCTTACTAAATTTAGTCATGTAGCTTGCCCTAAGATGATAGGGGATGGGGTATCATGAACCTCAAACTATTTGGAAAGGCATTATTGGTGAAATCTCTTTGGTAGGCTATCTCTGGATCTGGAGTATGGAGTAGGGTGATTTGGCAAAAGCATATGAAGAATAGAAATTTCACTTGCTGGTATCGTAAAAATACCATCGGTGTTTTAGGAGGATTGACAATATGGAGGAGCTTTCAAAAATTTGGAAACTGTTTCCTAAATCAACTTAGGTGGAACATGGGATCTGGACATTCCATGATTATTGGTCTTGATCAAATTTATGGAGCGAGTGGGGGATGTCACATCTCTGATTCATTGTGTCTGGTATTTTTTCAAAAGGGTTATTTGTTCTGGAATCAATTGATTCAAACATGGCGTGATCACTTTCCTATATGGAACTCTCCATTACAGTTGGGGTTGACTGGACAAAAGGTGGATGAATGATTGTTCATTATCGTTGGTTTAAAAGCACTTGGAATTTGTAGGGAGGTTCATTATGACAGGCTTATATGGTTCGGGAAAATGAAATCTGCTAACGTTGTGGTAGCAGACATATATGATACACTGTGTGAGGTATAAGGTGGATATGTGGCGGATTTGATTTTATTTTATTTATGAAAATGTCATATTCCATGTAAAATCATTTGCTTTACATAGCTTGTTTTCCATAACAAGAATCTAACATGGGAGAACCTGAAAAAATGTCAATGGCATGGTCCTAGCATATGTGTTATTTGCAAGGCGGAGGAAAACAACGCTCATCTATTTCTGACATGTTTTCTAAGGTATGGATTAAACTTGCTGCTTATTTTGACATTCCTCACTTTCAATTTCAAAATGTTGTGGATTGTTTGAGATGGTGGCTGAAGCAAAAATTGGCTTGGAGGATCATTCCGTCTTTATGGAAGTGGAGGAACAAATGTATCTTTGAGGAATGTTTTGAAGATTTTGGAGTTATATATGATAAGCTCATCTTATTAACGGCACTTTACCCAGTGAAGGATACTCTCCAAAAACATATGAAGCTAAAAAAGTGTGTTGCCCATCCTATGGTATATTCGATCGCTTTTTTGACAGGGCATCACAAAACCATATTTGTGGTTGTGGCATATGGCTAGTTATGTCACTTGATTTGCAGTACAGGCCATATTGGAATGCAGGTTCAGGCATCAACAACAAGGCTGAGGCAATGGCACTATGGGGTAATATTTGGATTATAAGCTTTTTAAATATCTTAGAGATCCATATATATGGCGACTCCAAGATTATTGTGGATCATGTTAAGGGAAATGCCAACATTAATTAGCCTTCCCTTTTGGGTTGGTTAAGGAGAATTGACTGCCTCTGGAAACAGATAGGGTGTCCTCTTATTAATTACATAGGAAGAGAATATAGTTAGACTTCAGACTTGCTCTATAAGAAGGGACTTCTTGGTGAAATGGGTAAAGTACAGATGGTCATCTATATGGAGGCGTAACAATCTCACTCTATGGATTTCACATTCACGAGATAAGTTCTCACATCAACAACTTTTTGTTCTATTTTGCTTTTTTGTAAAACTGTTATTACCAGACTTGTATGTGTAGATATGGTTTGGAAACTGTGTATATGGATGCTATACTTTGCAGATTTTTTGATAGTTGCTGACGTCGATTTAGAGGGAACATGCTATTATATGGATCATAACGCCTAAGTTTTATTTTCTTAAGTAAGCATGATTATATCTGGTTATGCAGAAGTTTGATCGAATTGACTGTTTCTCGCAATCTGGTAATCTGGAACGATG
>APFE030926017.1:49238-131820 GCA_000404065.3 Pinus taeda | reverse complement strand
ACAAAACCAAAAACAAAAACAAGAAACAAAAAACAAAAAACAAAAAACAAAAAACAAAAAAACAAAAACAAAAAAAAAAAAAAAAAAAAAACGCTTCAGGAAATTCTATGAATAGTTTGGTTACAATTTTGAAATTGTTGCATTGCAAATATCGAACAAACTTCCATGCTTCTTCCAAAGAAGTTGGGGTCTTTGATAAAATAAAATTAAAAAACTTTGAATGCTTAAGGCTCCTCTACCCAATTACATACCATTTTTTAGACATGACCATCTTCTTTGGACTTGGTGGTACTCTCTTCTTTAGTGCACTTCGTATTGGCTTGGAAGATAATGGAACCCTCAAGCTGTGAGGTGGCAAGGGAGTGGAAAATTTCTAAATGAGATTATGTTTCAAAGAAAAAGTCACTTTCTTAACACTTTATCTCCAATTTCCCTTTTTGTGAAAATTTTATAATCAGGCCAAATAACTAAGCATTTCCCATATGATCATGATCATCTAAAGCACTTAGATTTTCATTTATGGACTTCTCCACACTCATCGCTCTCTTACTCCTTTGGGGTTCACTATTTAAAAGGAGATACAAAAAATACCAAAGAAGGGAAAGGTGAATTGCAATCTTCCAATACTGTGTTTATTATGTGAAAAAGAAAATGGGAGACACATGGCTAGAAAAGGAGAACTTACTTTAACGAAGAGAATAACTTCTACATTAGCAAATAGTAACAATACAAGTAAACTTCAACAAAGCTAAAGGGCTACAATTATTTCCATAACATGTTTCCAGTCCCTATTTTGAAACAAACATTTCGAATGCACTTATTTCGAATGGACATTGCAATTGTTTAGTGGATAGATATCTTCCACATATATTTTATTTTTTTGAGCAATTTTTGTGTTAAATAGTATCTACATGAAAAAATTCCCGCTTTTCCTTGAAACTCAAAAAAATATATTCATTTCTTGATTTGAAACATGGTGGACATCCATAATACCACCATGAAATTAGCATCAATAGTGCCATCGGTGCCCTTCCAACTGTAAATAACATATTCTATGCTACACTAATGAAAAGTACAACCAAACTTCTTGTGTTATTTTTGATGTTACTCCACAAAGCAATTGGAAAATATTCAAAACGCAGTTATATTCTCAATTCAAATCATTGAGAAGTGTTGTATGTCAATTACAAATCATTAAGAAATGTTGTATGTCAAATACAAAACCTCATATAAAAATGAAGAAACACTTTTCTCTTTCACGTCATGGAATAGGTGAGTGGTTCCATCTAGCTAATTGTCTAGAAAATATGCAGAAGAAACTGAAATTGTAAGGCAATCATTCAATTTTTTTATGAAGCTTTTTTTGTGAAAATTTTCTTACAATATTTATTTGTGCTTTGTGCTTCGGGGAGAGATTGATATGCCACGTCCATAAGATCAAAAATATTCACAGAGGATTCACAATAAATCCTTCCAAAGCTCTTGGAAGTAGAATTATATTTTCCTTCTTAATACCAATGCTTGTTTGATGGTATTCTACTTTTGCAACTTCAAGCCCTTGGTAGAAATTATTTGTTATGTAAACGCATACCTACAATAGCCTCTAATATCACACTTAAAATGTAGAAGTTTGGGAAATATCCTGGGCCTTTTCATAACAAGGGGAGTTAAAAAAAGCAATCATGCTAAATTTGCAAATAATACCTTCTTTATGTCGGAATAAAGAATTACTGAGAGGGTGGTGAATAAGTAATTGTGAGGTTCTTAAAAAAAATTACTGAATATGTTTTTAGTTCTTTCCTCCACTATCTCTTACTTACAAGAGCATTCATTCATACAGAAAATTAGTAACATGATGAAACATTCATATACACATACAATCCATCACATGAGCATCATACACATATTGACAACAATATTTTCATGTGGAAACCCAAAGGGAAAAAACCACCAATCTATTGTTGTGATGACATAAATTAAGCACCTACTTAATTACATCAGTTGGTTTGTGAGCACCCACTTACAGGAGGCACTAACCCCATTAGGTCTCAAGCACCTACTTTCCAAGAGGCACCAACCTCTTTTGAACGCAGGCCACCACGTGCTCTTGCCATTGTTCTACTTTTCATACAATTTTCAAACTGAAAATTGTGGCACATACAATTACAAAAAAATACCAATCTGGTTGGTTACAAAATCAACCCTTGCTCTTGTTGGTACAGGGTCCCCTGGGGTAAATCTTGTCACCAATTTGTATATTTGTAAAATCTCCATGTTTTGAGGGGGCAGAGCGCGAAGGTCATAGGAGTAAAGGGGCTTTAATCCCTTAGTTTTCTTAGAAGATAGGGAGTTTTGTGACCAAGGAGTCATAGCGAGTCTAGGAGGTCGATCATAGAAATAGAATACCATTGTATGGGCAAGTAAGCTAAGGTAGGAAACTTTGTTTCCTATACTTAAACAAAGGGGAAGGATCCTATTGCTAAGTGCGTGAAGACCTAGGTAACACTGTAGGCTGAGTGCGCGGGCCCTGCATCTATGTGCGCAGGCAAGATGAGTCTGTAACAGAAAGAATACATCTAATAAAGACTAGTTTGAGCCATACTTGTGTATCTGTGCATATATATTTAATTATGAAATTTCTATGTATTCGCTCTATTATTCTGAAGCTATATGAAGTAATGTTTAATTTATGCGTGAAAGTAGAAGATCTGCTTATTTACTAACTGTTATGAATGTTTAAAGCATTTCGCGAAGGTTTAGATTTTGTTTCTGCAAGTTATTGCAATTATCTATATTTTAAGGGTTAAGGGTTCGCAAAGATCGAAAAAAACCCTAGAAACCACAGGAACCCATCACATTGACCTCTAGATGCAGAAAGCTAGTTTTTTCATCCCCTAATACTACTTTGGGTGAGACTGCAGCCTACACTACGCGGGTTGTTGCCGAAAGGGCTAGCAGTTAGGATTTTGTGGGTTGGCATAACTAATTTTGAACTTGGGTCAAGACCCCTTAAGACAACAAATGGTTTCATTATCGGCACCGGGATCTATCTAAGGGATGTGTGATAAGTGGTTTCCCACTAAGAAAGAGATCGAAAAGTGGATAGATCAGAAACTGCACATGTTTGTAGCCCAGGAAAACAAGAATATGCGCTTGTCAAAGGAAAAGTGGTTGAATATATACCTATTCACAAACGAGCACCAGATATTATTTTTCTCTTTTCCATGTGAATTACATGAATGGTTGTCTAAATTGGTGGATAGTCAAGGTACATGGAAGCTTGACGACCCTATTGTGTGGACCCCAGAACTGGTGAAGTGCTTAGAGGCTTCAGACAATAAAATCACGCGGGTTGTCAATCACTAGATCGATAGTATTCTGGGAGGATTCATTATCGAGCTCGTGATCGATACGTCCACTAGTTATAGCGAAGTGGAGTGCGAGTTTTTCAAGGGGCCAAGAGGTAAGTACCTGAAATCCTTGAAGACCTGGGTTTAAATGTTATTATGCAAAAAGTGGGTTATACCTTTGAATTGATGTTTGGGAATACGCAAAGTGGAAGAGGGTTCATAAGGAACCTAGATTTGAGCGTTGAGTATAGTGCATTGTTAGGATCATCTCACAGTGACAACAAAAGCAATATTCTAAAGACACCGCAAGGTTCGCTGCCGACTATGAGCTAGGGTATCATAGGAATACCACATCCATTCACTCCACCTCTGCCTCCACCTCCACCTCCACATCCATCATTCAATATGGAAAACGTGATGAAGATGCCTATGTTTAAGGGTTTGGGGAATAAAGACCCTGAACAATTCTGGTTTGTAGCGGATGTTGTATGGAAGGCACAACAGCCTACAGATGATGATATGAAGAAAGCACAGTTGGTTACAACATTATAGGACAGAGAGCTGAGCTGGTATATCAAGTTTTGTTCGGATAAGCCCAATGTGACTATGCTGGAAACACAACAATGAGTTTAAGAATCCTAAATCGCAAGCCTAGTCAATAATGGAGTTTAAAGAGATCTGGCAGAAGGTAAATGAGTCTGCATGGGATTTTGATCAAATACTAAAGTGTGTGATTTAGTAGGCTAATATCAGGATCATCGATGATCAACACAGAGTCTGGTACATTGCTTTGCTTTTGCCTCATCTAACATTGCCACTATCTCAACATAAAATAGGAACGCAAGCTAAAGCCTTGGAAATTTCCAAGAGATTGGAGGCTTCACCTGTGAAGGATATGAATATGGGGGTGAAACAGATTTAGTCACAATTGATCAACTTACATATGGAGTTACAAAGCCTCAAGAAGGGAAAATAAGTCCAGGCAGACGTGCTTGCAGAGGTTTGGTGCTTGAAATGCAAGGGCCAAGGTCATGATAAGGACCATGGCTCAATCTATCAGAATTATCTTATGGGGGGGGACTATCCCCCTAAAGCCAGAAAATACCACTGGGCCAAGTGCAGGAGTAGCATTGTGGTGCTCTATTTGTCAAATTTCTGGGAAGCATGAGATGGATAACTGTCATCTTCTACAAAAGTTTGTATAGACCCCGCAACAATTGTTCTGCACTTTCTGCAAATCTGTAGGCCACGATGAGCACAACTATTGAAGTTATGAACTAATTATGGAGTGGACCTGTATGTATATGATGCAGGGAAAAAATCAACCTCAAGATCAGGGTGCAATTGCAGCACGTAGAGTATTTCAAGGCCGAGGAAGAGGGAGAGGAGGAGGAATTGGAAGGGGTCGTGGAAATGAGTCTGTGTGGGACTTTGATCAAAGAATGAAGTGTGTGATTCAGCAGGCTAATATGAGGATCACGGATGATCAACATAGAGACTATTACATTGCTTCTCTCTTTCCTCATCTTAGATTGCCACTGTCTCAACAGAAAATAGGAACGCAAGCTAAAGCCTTGGAAATTTCCAGGAGATTGGAGACTTCACCCATGCAGGATACGAATATGGGGGTGAAACAGATTCAGTCACAATTGGTCAGCTTACATTTGGAGTTACAAAGCCTCAAGAAGGGAAAAGAAGTCCAGGTGGAGGTGTGCGCAGAGGTTTGGTGCTTGAAATGCAAGGGTCATGGTCACGATAAGGACCATTGCCCGATCTATCAGAATTATCTTATGGGTGGGGGCCTATACCCATGAACCCAGAAAATACCACTAGGCCAAGTGTAGAAGTAGCATTGTGGTGCTCTATTTTTCAAATTTATGGGAAGCACATGACGGATAACTGTCATTTTCTACAAAAGTTTGTACATACCCCACAACAGTTTTTCTGCACTTTCTACAAATCTATAGGCCATGATGAGCACAAATGTCGAAGTTATGAACTAATGATGGAGTGGACCTATATGTATAGGATGCAGGAAAAAAATTAGCCTAAGATCAGGGTGCAACTGTGGTGCATGGAGGATTTCAAGGCCAAGGAAGAGGGTGAGGAGTAGGAGCTGGAAGGGGTCATGGTTAGATCATCTATTACAATTGTGGAGAAGCATGGAATTTCACACGTGACTGTCAGAATCCGACACACCCCTCATATCAGTATTGTAGGCAGTTTGACCATGTCATAGAATATTGCCCGATACTTATATCGAAGATGGAAGAAAAGAAGACTTAGACCCAACAACCTATGCATAGGTTCCAAATGATGAGGTCTGAGCCTCGCAAAGATGAGCCTAGTGTTAATATCATTACGCGAAGCGGTATCGCCATTGGGGAAGACAAGGGGAAGCAGCCAGAAGTTGAGGGATGGATATGCAAGGCTGCTGAAAAAGGAGTTGGGTTCAATTTGAGAAAAGAAAAGGAAACCTTTATGGAAGCTAAGAAGAGCTTCGTGGAAGCTTCTACATCAAGAAGTCAAGGAAAATCCAGAGGAAGTGATATTGCATAGGACGTAGACCCTTCGTTGTTAGCGACATTTTTGAAGACTTGCATGAAGCTTCTAAGGGATAGGAAGAGCTACAAGAACTAATAGATAATTGTACGGGTAAAAATAAACCTTTGTCGGAACAACGTGCAGTACACAAAGTGGGAAAAAGAAAGAAGTAAACCGGTCGTGAGATGAGGCTGATTGCGCAAATTGGAGAGTGCAAAATGGATCAGGTAATTCTTAATCTGGGATCTGATGCAAACATTTTTCCAAAGAAAACATGGGAGAGAATGGATAGACCTACACTGCAGTGGTCTCCTATCCATCTATGAATGGGGAACTAGCAAAATATCATTCCTATGGGCCACCTATATGGGGTAACGGTAGAGATTGAAGGAGGAACTCTTCTAGCTTATTTTCAAGTGATCGAGATAGTCGACAATAGCAACCCTTAGCCTGCCCTACTTGGCACTGATTGGACCTTTGATATGGATGTGGTCATCAATCTCAGAAGGCGCAAAATGACATTCAAAAGGAAGGAGCTCAGGATTACTATCCTATTGGATCTGAATGAGGGTGCATGATATACTGAACCGGTCTGCGACTATGAAGGAGAGGACGATATTCATCAGATCTATAAGATCACCACGCATGATGAGGACTGGATCAACACTACTCCAGATGGACAGATCGCATGGGATATGGATAGTTCTTGCACTTCAGATTCTGATGAGGAAATTGAGAAATGATGGAACCGACTACATGAAGTATCATCGTTGCACTGTAACAGGGTTACAAAGTCCCTTCGTTGCATATCAACTGAGGTATGGAATTTACCTTATTATGATGGGTTAGAAGATGTTAATTTATTTTTGGATAAGTTTGAAAGGGATGTACTAGAGGAACAACGGTTCCAAGCTCTAGATATTGTGCTATGAGCTATGCCTGCCCATTGGTGGGGTACGGATAAGGATAGCTTCACTGGTTCGAAGGAGTACCAAAGAATGATGAAGTTAAGGTTTGGGTACGCTAATATCTGTGTGATGGAGAAATACATAGGGAAGGATGATATGCATGAACATTTGGCACGATGGACGAAAGAATGGGGAGAAGAACCATAATTGGAGTTGGTTCACATATTTTTTCATACTTTGGACACCATCCCAATGAAATGGTATTTGGAAACTGAGTCGCGACATGGGACGACAGAATGAGATATCCTAAACGAGAGCTTTATGTTCAATTTCACCTTTGAAAATGGGTTTGAGTGTATAGATGAGGTGCTCGAAGAGATCAAAGCCATGATATTCAAAATGCCTAAAGAGTCAGTTGAGTGGGTGCATCCAGATTGGAGTACGCAGTTGCACCATGCACTTGAATCTTATAATTCAACCACGAAAGAAGGTGAAGAAGATCCCAGAAATCTCAACATTCTTGAGTCCAAAGAAAAGCGCGAAGTCAAGGGACCTAAGGTGGAAATCCCTGATATATCGAAGCCTTTAAAGACCAAGAAAGTGAATATTGGATCAGAAGTGCAGCCGAAGTTTGTGGAGATAGGCAACTATTGGGATGAAGATACAGTTGATAAGGTTGCAGAGTTGTTGCGAAAATATCAGGACTTGTTTCCCACCTTGTTCTCTAATCTAAAAGAGATTGTAGGGGATCTGGGTGTCATGTAGATTACTTTAAAGCAGTGCCCCTACCAATTAAATCCTAATTATAAGGAAAAGGTGTGCAAGGAGTTGGATAAGATGTTGGAAGTTGGGATCATTGAACTTGTGGAGGAGTCAAACTGGGTAAGTCCCATGGTGGTTCAAGAAAATAAGCAGCAGGATGAAATTTGGATATGCATAGACTTGAGGAAGTTGAATGATGTGTGCGTTCATGATCCATTCCCTATGCCATTTACAGATGAGGTACTAGAGAATGTTGGGGGGCAGGAATCTTACCCGTTCATAGATGGGTTCTTAGGGTACCATCAAATCAAGATCGTGCCATCAAATCAAGATTACACCAGAGGATCGAAGTAATACCACCTTCGTGACTGAGTGAGGTTTTTTTCAATATAAAGTGATTCCTTTTGGGTTGAAGAATGCACCTAGAATCTTTTCACGTGTAGTGATTGCGGCCTTCAAGGAGTTTATCCACAAATTTTTGGAGGTCTACTTTGATGATTGGACCTTTTTTGGATTGGTAAGGCACCATGTTGCTAGCCTGCACCTCATGCTAGGTACCTATCGCAGACATTGGATCACCCTTAACCTGAAAAAGTGCATATTTTATGTACCTTATGGGATACTCTTAGGTCATGTGGTTGCAAGCAGGGATTGATGGTAGACCCTGCCAAGATAGCAGTCATTGTTAATTTGGAGGCCCTGAAGAACGTTAAGCAGTTGCACGCCACGTTGGGCCATACCGGGTATTACAAGAAGTTCATCAAAGCATATGAAAAAATAATTGCATTAATGGAAAGACTATTGAAAAAGGATGAAACATTTCACTATGACGAGGATTGTCAGAAAATTTTGGATGTTTTGAAGGAGAAAATGGTCATTGCACCCATCTTAGTATTCTTGGATTAGAAGAAGGAGTTTCATGTTCATGTAGATGTGTCATGTATTGTGTTGGGTGCAGTACTAACCCAACCAAGAGAAGGAGATATTGACCACCCTATAGAATTTACGAGTAGGAATTTGTCGAAGGCAAAAAAGAACTACTCGACCACAAAGCACAAAGGACTAGCGATGGTCTACGCACTACATAAATTTGGGCACTATCTGTTAGGAGCACCCTTCAAGATGTATACAGACCATTCTAATCTGAAATGTTTGGTCAACAAGCCTGTGTTGGGGGGGGAAGATTTTCAGGTGGTTGTTGTTATTCCAGGAATATGATTTCGAGGTAATTGTGAAGCCAGGATGCCTAAATGTTGGTCCTAATCACCTCTCGTAGATTGAGACGAGTGATGAGCCTACAAGTTTGGATGAAGGGTTTCTTGATGTGCAGCTCTTCATTGTTTGCGTCACAAACGATCACTTGGCAGATATATTTCATTTTTTATCTACAAGAACAAATCCACAAGAATATTTGACACAACAGAAGAAAGAAATAGTGGTTCGGGCGGATGATTTTTCTGTGACTACCACATAGTTTTAAAAAATGGGCTCTGATGAAATATTGCGTAGATATGTCCCAGAGTATGAGCAGCCAAGCATTTTGGCAGAAGCACATGGAGGAGTAGCAGGAGGACATTATGTAGGGAGAGAAACTGTGTAGAAAATCCTATCTTCAAGAATTTGGTGGCCTACTTGTTATATAGAAATTGAATCTACGAATAAACACATTTTTCCTAGGTGGGTGACTACACCTAGAACAACAGAAAGAAAGTAGTTTAACCTTTTCTTATAGAAGATAGATGAGATAGAGGAACTTACTTGTAGTCTTTCGCTTCCTTGACCTCTTTTGAATTGCTCCCGTTGCTCCCACTTAAACTAAATCTGCTTAAAAGGTACATGGACCAAGAGAAATGGAAACAAGAAACGATCAAAGCATACATGATCTATCTACTATAAAAAAAATGGAAACGAAGACATTGAAACACATAATCACCACATATATGAACAATCATATGAGAAAAGCAATAAGATCTTTATTAATGTAGAAGGAAGACTATCACCCAATATAGTTCGATCTTGTGCCACTCCTCCAGCTTCAGTCCAACACTCGCCACATAAAAAGCACACTACTCCAGCAACATAACATTGCTTAACATAAGCTCAAATCTCAAACCAACAAAATTCCTTACAATCTTCAGATTCTATCCCCCTGATCACTATGATGAGTGCTCAATTTATGGGAAATGGAGGTGGTTTTGTCATAAATGAGGGTATTGAATGGCCTTCCAAACTTGGAGTTAGTTTCCATGGAGCTAGGGATGAGGGGATAGGAGGTTAATGGATCCTTAGCCTATCCAATTTCGAGCTCATAGGAGGATATAAGAGATGGAATACTTCTAGAATCATCTAGAATCAAGGAATATTCCTGGAACCCTATGCAAATTTTGCTCAATCTCGCCCAGCGCAAGACAAAGAGGGCCTAAGTGCATTGCAGTGCAAGCCATAGTGGGCCTACCTACTCTACAGCATAATTACCCCTGACCAAGGTTGTGCTGGTATCCCAAGGAGGAATTTTAGCAAGGCTTCGAGCCAGGAAAATTTAATAGAAAGAGGCAGTCAATGTGATGACTTGTCTAGGGCATGTAACAACTAAATTAGGGTTTGATGGGTCCTAATAGTGCTGATCTGAATGTCGGAAGTGATGTGCCCAAATAAACCTGTAACAGATGCCCCCTATAGCATGAAGTCAAAAATGATAATGTCGATTGAGATGCTTTACAATGTGACGAAGAGGAACTAAAGCGGACGATGACCTGCATCGGTTACAATACATAATATCATGATATTTTGGATTTTTTTCATGAATTGCTGAGGGAAGGCATACCCATACTTAGCATATAAACTTTTCATTACATGTAAATAGATAGTCGTCTAAAGATATAGACCCATGATGGGATGACCATCAGTGTAAAGCCATCATACAGATGATTTAGTACTCTCCTGAAATCGCAACCCGGATGGATGAAACTAGATTCGGGGTCTTCTATCTCGTCCAATCATTCGCGCAAGTATGAGTCTAGACATGTGAATATGTGATCTGAAGTCGAACATGAGAAGACACTGTATGATTACCAGCCAATGATGTAAGCCATTAACAAATGCAAGAGAGATCACCGATAATGATAATGATTCTCAAGGTACTGCAGTAGATTCTGCATGGTGTGAATAAATGTTTTGATGTTGAACACCATACAAATTCTTTCGGGTGAAGGCGAGTGATGTCAACCTATTTTCGGCAGTGAGAAACTTTCCATTGATGTATACAAGCCTCAAGGTACTAGAAGGGTGTTTCTAAGTCAACTTCTTGGATAATGTGCTGATGTCGACAAGAAGCGACTTGTCGTAGGAGGGCCTTGATATATCCCACATCAACAACACGAAACGAGTGTAAAGATTTTGGATACGGAATGTGACTGACGACACAAGGTTCAGGAAGGTTGGTCATGAAAATGAAGGTTTATGAGTATTGCAAAGGATGAAGTTTTACTAAATGACTTCTCTTGAACATGTCAGCAACACTGAATGAATTGGCAGCCTTGACCCAAAACCAAAGTGACGGATGGTGTGATAGACCATAGGTATGATAACCATCAAGAAAATAACCCAACCCAAATAGTCACAGAGATGAAGTGAAAGTGTCATGTTCAAGAGCGACTTGCTACCATAAAGTGGTTTATCCCTTTTCCCATTTTCCCCAGTCATTGCTGACAAGTACCTCTTTATTTTTCAATAGGCTTGAAGAGGATAACATATGCTTGTAGTACAATTCCACCCTTCGGGATAATCCATCACTATGTGATGTTTGAAAAAGCCTAGTGAAGGTGAAACTCGGTCTTGTCATGATGGAAAAGTTTGTCACTATTTGATGTTTTAATGAGTTTAACGATAATGAGAACTCGGTCTTTTTCATGTTTAGTGAGTTTGAAAAGGGACAAAAAGGAAATTCCCCAAGTTCTTTTTCGTAAGTTTTTCTCTCAAGTCTAAAAAAGTGTAAAATAATACAAGAGAGAACCTATTGACCATGTTCAATCAACGTATTCCTTTTTTGTAATAATCTATCTCAGTCCGGAAAAGGGTTAAACTTATGCTGAGTAGATGTCGTTTCCAATCCATTAACAGGATGAAAAGAACAAGCGCTTGGCAATCTTTTCATATTTCGAGAGTCTGAAAAGAGCTTAAAGTGGACTCCAAGGGGGTTCCTTTTTCGATGTTTAACAGAGCTCGAAAAAGAGATAAAAATATGCTCTGTGGTCAAAAGTACAATTCACAATCATGCACGTCAAATTCATTGTATCAGCTGTAAATTTGTTCAAAGAAACACCAAACGGATTAAACATACATGTGTCATTGGTAAAAATGGGTAAAAAACTATAGTTTATTCATTAAATGAACACGAAATAACCATAAAACAAGAATTTACCAAGTCATTTTCATCATTTGATATTTACCATTCAGTTTTGTGCTCTGAACCAGTTTTTACCTCAAACTTCAGCAGTTGATTGCGACAGATTTTGTGGATCAAATGTCGTGCCATCAGGACCAAGTAGAAGATCTACCTTTTCTCTTCCATTTAAGTTCATTCTTTTGTAGTTTCAAGGAAGTTTTTTAGGGTTTTTGGGTCCCTAGGGTAAATATACTTCACCCTGTGATCAACGCAGCCTTTCACATGAAAAACTGTGTTGCAGTGCACCCAAAAAGGAGGGTATCTTCTCTATAGCACACTGTCTCAATGCCTGGGCTGCGCTGGGCGCATTTGAGAAATTTGTTTCTCCTGTTTTACCCAAAAACTCTTCAATTTTTTGCATGAAATGGATCCTAACTAAGCTTATGGTTTGATTTCAGGCTTTGATCGGATTAGAATGACTATTACATGGTGTGAAAGAGAGCATGAAGAATAGGATATGGTTTCCTTAAATGATCTGGGTACTGCTGAGGCCCTCAGAGACTGTGGGTTACTCAAATACTTTAGGTTGTCCAGGATGAGGCAACAACTAGAACTATTGCAGTTCCTAGTTCATTCATGAGATCCAGTGGATCAGGATTTTCACATAGGGGGCAAAGTGATCCCTATATTGATCAATGATGTTTACTTCCTTACAAGATTGTTGAGACGTGGTGCCCCCATATCTCTTTCATGTTCTACTCATGGGGGTGAATCAGTGAGGGACTACATTCAATAGTTCTATCGGCTAGGTACATAGCCTAGAAAAGATGGGAAGATCATCATCAGGGATGTTCGTGATTTTCCTTTGCAAACAATCCTTTTCAATATCGCAAAGTTGGCAGGTAGTGCAAACAGATCATATATGTAGTTTGCACTTGAGTGCCTTGAGCTGACTACATCAACTGGTGTGAGGAAGTTCTCTCTTCGATGAAAGAGTAGTTGATCAAGGTAAAGAGCGGTAAGACGAAGAATTTTAGCTATGGTTCGATCTTGATTGCCTTTACCTTAGAGATAATTCCATTGATGCAACCTCATTATGTGTCAATGAGTTTGACTGGTCCTAGAGATCCACAGATGCAAAGATGGGTTGAGTTGATGGCTCAACATGCTGGTCAATCATCAATCTCATTTTCTCATGCATTCTTCAATTGGCTTAATCAACAACACATTGTCATCGAGGAGCATCCATATGCAGGGATGGACTTTTGTGGAGATCCAGATTTGAGGTTACCAGTGGGTGCCCAATGGGGTGCTATAAGTAAATTATTTTGACCAAGTGTTTTTAATTTGTTAAGTTTCTACATGTTTTTGTGTTTTTGATGTTTCCAAGACTAAACTAAAAATGTACTCATACATGCAGATGTTGATACTATCCAATAAATGGGACATCAATAGGAGGCAGGTGAACCATCCTGGAGAAAAGTCCGAAGAGCAGTTCTCCAGGATTTGGATTTGACCGAGACACTGATAGAGTTATAGGATCATATAGAAGGGTTAACTCTTGGTATTCTGAATCTCCAGATTCAGGAGTTACCGATGAGGCTGCAATGCCATACTATTAGTGTACCTAGCCGTTCGATGAGGCTACTGCACATGATAGCTCAGGATGTGACTTGTTATCATGAGAATCATTAAGTCTAATTAGGATGTTTTTCTATATGCATTTTGAGTTTTTAGGTTAGATGAACAACATTTCTTCAAGATAAATTGTGTAAAAGCTTTAAAACATCTATCTATTTTAAAGCCTCAGCAAGTGTCAGTGTAGGAATCGCTAAGAAAAAACCCCTTGGAAATCCACTAGAAGGGGAAGATGGATCGGTCACAATAGTTGACAGATTCGATGGATTTGATGAGGAAGAATTTCACAAAGGCATAGAAGAAATTGATGCTAAGGAGGGGGAGTCGATGACTCAACTACTTTTGCCATGAAAGGCCATGGCTAAAGTACTAAAAGATCTGGAAAACATGAAGTTCATGTTGTCCACGCCACTATTTCCAAAGAAAGTAATGTTTAAGGGCACATTGTTAGCCCACATACCAACCATAAAGATGGAGGATTGGGACTTAGGGGTCCATGAGAAATTCCCTCTGTGGGCACCAAGAAAATACATGTCTAGGGTATATTATGAAGATTCGGAGGTCACACGGTCGGATCTGATGAAACGGGTAGTTGGTGTTGGGGCCACGGGGCTACTGAATATGCTATGGGTGCTTCACTTCAGTCACACCAACATAAACACCATCTATGTGAACTAATTGCTAATTTAATTGGTCCATGATGGCTGTCTATGGCTGGGGGAACCCATCCCTATCATGGATATGTTGATCCACTAGCTTATATTGTTTCCATTCCAAGGAGCGGACCCTGCAAAGGCATTTGGAAGAAAAACGCAAGAAAAGAATCTCGCAGACTAAATGAAGAGCGAGTTTGGTCTGTTAAAGAAGTTGTGAGGATACTCCATCCACTCTATATCAGATCCCATGGTGCAGTTTGACACGCAAATATTAGCATGAAGGATATGCCTAAGTGTCGTGCAGATGAAGGATTCGCACCAATGATCTGTTTGGCTGCGCAGTGTTCCAAAGGAGTCCAGTATAACTGAGCTCATTATTTATGCCAGGAGTTTTTGGAGAATTGCAAGGAGGCCCAGGATGAGGGCAAGGTGTTTCATTACACCTGATTGTTGCTATTGATAGCATTGGTAGCTTTGAGGATACTTGAGGATATTCAATTTCCTCCGCATGATGTAGACCTCCCAGAGGTAGCGAATTTCGCTTCACTCGAGGCTACCAAGGACCCTGCGCGCATCATCGAGGCAAAGATATTTTGGGTTCTTCTTAAGATGGAACTGAGGATGATGATTATTTAGAGGCCGCAGCTATCACCCACATTGCATGCACAGTATGAATCCATAGCTTAGGTTAAATCGGATTTCTACAATGTACATATTCGCACGATGAAAGATGCCATGAGGCTATGGCACAAGTTGCCTTACTTGGTAGCCAAGGAGGATATAGCAAGGGTTGTTAGCAAGTGGCGAAGTGATTGGCTCACCCCTTCAGATGATGACACAGGTACAAGTAAGGCCACTGAAGGATCAATCGTGCAGATGACGACAACAAAGAAGAAAAATCAAGCATGACAGGCTTTCGCTCATGAAAAAGTTGCGCACAAGAAAGCAGTTGCTTCATGAGAGAAAGAAGAGGCAACTAAAGAAAAAGAAACACATGAGAAATGACATTACAAGCCACAATTGACGTCGAGGAGTCAAAAAAAGAGAAAAAATTGGAGGAGGAAGGAAAATAGGAACAAGATGAAGGGGGTGTGGAGTTAGAATCCCCCTTCGTGGTCAGGACAAGGAAGAAGCAGACCTCAACCGAGTCGCGCAAGAAACAAAAGTTCGACAAATTAGCAGGTGTGACCCCTTTAGTCCTTACTGAAGGGGACTTGAATGAAATAGGTGATGTTGCACGTGACACGACAACAGATCTTTGGGGGCACTTTGAGTAACAGTACCAGCAGGCGCTAGGAAGGGTTCAACAAGACATGTGTGAGTTGCAGGTCCAAACATTTAGGATACCAGCAAGCATGGGACAAGTGAGTGGGAAGAAAGCGATCCTAAGTCAAGCGAGCATGTCAGTTCTGGACAGAGAGATGACTTTGGATCTCCGCACCATTCAACTACTAGAAGGATCTCTATACACTGAGACAGAAGAAGAAAGGGCCCAATTGATGTAGATGAAGAACCCGAGCTTAACTCTCATGGCACTTCCCATCTAGACCCTACATGAACTACACTAATTGGTATTTGATGAATTGAGGGTTCGGGAGAAATGCACACTGCTAATAATCAGTGAAGTCAAGACAAACAATCAACAGATTTTCAAGGAGAAGGTGCGAGTGCTTAAAGACAAAGAGGAGATCACAACATGGAGTCAACAGTTGGAAGCAACCCTTGCACAGGCCTCTAGTGAGCTTCCAAAGCTCAAGATATTGATAGAAGTGGCCTCAGTGAAAAAGATTCAAAAATTGGCCGCTGAAGTGAAGGAGTCCAAGGATGAAATCGAACGAGTCTAGTTTGAGTTGGAGCTATAGATATCAGAGTTATAGCTTAAACTGCAACCCACGAATCCTCCAGAAGTTAGTGAGCAACGCGGAGCTACTATCAAAGTAGGCATGGAAACCTTAGAAGATTTAGTTAAGGGATGCACTGAGCTATTCGAGTAGGACATGGAATTGTGGACCTCGTTGCAGGAGGATCCTACTCTACAGAAGATTGTTGTAGACATCAAAGATAAGCAGAGGTAATTTGACAAAATTAGGTCAACAACGTGGACCTTATCACCTGTGCAAAGGTTTTCCAGACTACAAGGAGGCAAGTTACTTTAGAGCGAGATCGATGTGTTGCACCACAAGGAAACAATCATATCTTCAAGGACACAGCCATGGACAGATGAGGCAAGTCAGTTGACTCTGTCAGTGCAGAGCAAACTCAAAGGAATGTAGTAGACTCAAAAGACCATGGACCTTGTAGTTGAAAGCTTAACTACTGAAAAGTTCGTCGAGGAAGTGAAACAAGCTACTACGCAGGGAACAACAGATCTACATGTGTTGAAGATTGAGTTCAGTGAGCTGCAGGTGAGGATCGAGACACTGCCAGCAGAGTGACTCGAGGATGAGTGACCAAATTAGGTTGAGGGCATGTTGGGACAGGGTCCCCTGGGGTAAATTTTGTCATTAATTTTGTATATTTGTAAAGTCTCCACGTTTTGAGGGGGAAGAGCATGAAGGTCATAGGAGTCAAAAGGGGATTTAATCCCTTAGTTTGTTAGAAGATAGGGAGTTCTGTGACCTGCCCATGGTCCGCGGACCATGGTATTGTAAAAGAGAAATATATATAAAGGAGTCATAGTGAGTCTAGGAGGTCAATCATAAAAATAGAAGAAAATTGTATGGGAAAGTAAGCTAAGGCACGAAAGTTTGTTTCCTGTACTTAGGTGAAGGGGAACGCTTCTATTGTTGAGTGTGCGGAGACCTTGGTAAGTTTTCAGGCTAAGTGCATGGGCCCTTACAACTGTGTGTGTAGGGAATACGAGTTTGTAACATAGAGAATACATCCAATAAATACTATTTTGAGCCATACTTGTATCTGTGCATCTATATTTACTTATGCAATTTCTATATATTCACTCTGTTATTCTGACGCTATATGAAGTAATGCTTAATTGATATGCGAAAGTAGCAGATTTACTTATTTACTTACTATTATGAATGCTTAAAGCATTTCGCGAAGGTTTAGATTTTGTTTTTGTGAGTTACTTCAATTATCTATATTTTAAGGGTTAAGGGTTCGCAAAGACCAAAAGAAGCCCGAGAAATCATAGGAACCCATCACACTGACCTATGATTGTAGAAACCTGGTTCTTTCATCCCCCAATATTGCTTCAGGTGAGACTACAACCTGCGCTACATGGGTTTTTGTCGAAAGGGTTAGCAATTAGGGTTTTATTGGTTGGCGCAGCTAACTTTGAACCTGGATCAAGACCGCTTAAGCCAATAGCTCTCATTCCTCTACTGTTCCACAGAATCCCTTGGCCTCACATAGCAGCTCCTTGTCATTTGAAATTTTCCTCTTATTCAACGGTCTCTCTTCTTCACTCT
This sequence comes from Pinus taeda, assembly GCA_000404065.3. Taxonomy (NCBI): domain Eukaryota; kingdom Viridiplantae; phylum Streptophyta; class Pinopsida; order Pinales; family Pinaceae; genus Pinus; species Pinus taeda. The sequence goes on along the minus strand of APFE030926017.1, from coordinate 114,150 downwards.
GCTCCAGTTCTGCACTTGCGTTGGTTGCTTAGCTCACATAAAGCTCCACTCTATTCAGCTCATACAACAATACTCTTTTTTCCCACTTACTCAATGGAAATCGCTGGTTTTGATCCTTTGTTTCACTCTGAACAATGTTGCATCTATTGCCTATTTCCACACTCCCCAGGTGTATCTTTGTATGGCTCCTCCTACTGTTTTTGTGTCTAATGCTTGAATTCATTCACAGAATTAAAAATAAGGATGGGGTCCTGAGCTCTTCACTGACTCACTATATAATCCTCCATACGGATAATTTATCTCAATTCACATGTGCACTTTATTGTGACTTCTTATTCATTTCTTTGCAAATCTTGACATTGCTCAGGAATAGCCACTTTGTTCCTTATTTTAATCTACAATGCATGCACGAGAAGTAGAGAATGGCTTTCTTCCAAGTACCATTTCATCAGTTCTTCTCTATGAATCATTGTCCTCGTTGCCTTGTCTCAACAAATTCTACAGATGCCATTAACTTCATTAACCAAATCCGATGACTTGCAATTAATCTCCAACTATTGACTCATTCAACATTTACCTCTCTATACTATTGTATCAGAGCCATGAATTATCGTAACTCATATTAAAAGAACGTTACGAAATCACATAGTTTTGATACATTTAGTCCCTTGGAGCTTATCCGTTATCACTTTTTCCTTCATCAAATCGAGTTTTGTGACCGAGGGCATAGCACTTGAGTGCTAAGGCCTTCAGCCTCCTGCCAAGAGCCTTTCTCACTATGTATTGTTCTCCTCAAGCACTTGATTCCTTTGGTCTTCAGACGACCATGTGCTAGTTAATATCAAATCCCTTTTCATCAGATGATTTTTCAAATGCCATTTGCACAAGTGTTACGAGGTCCTCAACCTTCGATATGCCGACCTCTGAGATGACATGATGTTGTTTTCATTACTCCATGTGGAGCCACCTTCATAGTGACACATGTCCCAGATTTCCCCATTAGGCCACTAAAAATTCCAAATCAAGTTTCCTTGTGTCCACAGTACTACCATGTCACACTTATTTCATTTGCCACATCATCTCTTTAGGAACAATCAGCTGAGGTCATGTGTCTATAAGAGGAGAAAGAGAAAGAGCCTTCTTGGTCATTAGCCCTTCATTGAATTCCTTTGTATTTATTTTGCTTCGTGAACCTTGGCACTTCCAGGAAATTGCAATTTGTAAGGACTTATGAGGTTTCGAGATTTTGATGGCCTCGACCTATGATATAGTTTGCTCCTAGGTTTCGATAAGTCTCCTGCTCAGAGGTTCTGATTTGACCTTTTCTTTGAATTTCTGATCCGTCCTTTTTTCTGAGGTTATGATAAGTATCATTCTCTAAGGTTTCGATCTGATTGCTCCAAGGTTCTTATCAGTCCTTTGCTCTGTGGTTTCGATAAGTCTCCTTTTCCTAGGTTCCAATCCAACCTTTTCTCCGAGGTTCTAATATTTGGACTCCTCCTAAGGATTCCAAACTCCTTACTTCGACAAACAATAACTTTTGATTTTTATTCCCATTTCCGGACTTCCATGTACGATTGGAAAGCTTATTCAAACAACTTTCTGCTGGAGACGATCCAATGCAGCCTTTGAGCCCATTTGAAACCTAAAATATGGCTCCACGAACTTAGACCCCTAATTCACCATGGTCATTATTTTATGGCTTCTCTAATAAGCCTGCTATTGTGGTGATTCTCTACTAGGAGCCTCGAACTACCATAAGACACGTCCTAAGCCTGAACTGCTAATCACTATAATCATCATTTTATGGCTTTTCAATAATCCTATTATTATGGTGATTCTCTACAAGAAGCATGCAGTAACCATAGGACACCTCTTAAGCCTGAAATCCCAATCACTATAGTCATCATTTTATGGCTTTTCACTAATCCTGCTATTATGGTGATTCTCTACCAAAATACCGCAGCAACCATAGGACCCCCTGAGCGAGATACATAAACCACATTAATGTTGGCATATACTATCTCAAATATCCATGCTAATCTAGTTGACATCAATGGCAACACGCTCACATCCACTATCCATCTAGATAATGCCAACTATCCAACAATATCCCCCTTTGGCATTGATGGAAACAACATAAGCTCCCCCTGAAACGATGCATTTTCTTCTTCATTGATGATCTTCTTTGTTTCACCTCTTCATTGTTGATCTTCTTCGATGCACTAGTAATATTCTCCCCTTTGGCATCAATGGAAAAGGATTCCCGTGAATACCGCCCGTAAACCACTTTTAACTTACTCTTTCATTGATCCCATATGCAGAGTAGCTGCCAACACACACCAAAATTGAGTCATTTGAAATGAGGAGTCACAAATTCTATATGATACTTGAGATATTGAAAGGGTTCTATTTCCAATGGCTTAGTAAAAATATCTGCAAGTTGGTCTTTAGTGGCCACATATTCAAGTCTGACAACATTGGCTGCAACTTGTTCTCTTAAGAAATGGAACTTCATAGGAATATGCTTGATCTTTGAATGCATGACTGGATTCTTAGAGATACTGATGGAACTTGTATTATCACACATAATTGGAATCTATAGGATCATTCAAATCTACCGTAATATATTTCAAAGTTTGCTTCATCCATAGAATTTTCATGCGATAGATGGCAACAACAATATACTCTACTTTACTAATCGATAAAGAAATGGAGGCTTGTTTCTTACTGACCCATGACACCAAGAATTTTCCCAAGAAGAAACATGCACCTTAGGTGCTCTTCCTATCATCAATATTTCCTCCCCAATCAGCATCAATGTAGGCCTTTAACTTAAATTTTCTTCTCTTTGCATACCATAGTCCATATTCTATTGTTCCTTGAAGATATTTGGAAATCATTTTGACATCAATAACATGAATTTCACGAGGGAAGGCTTTAAATCTAGCCACAAGACCCACAACTTGCATGATGTCTTGCCTCGAAGTTGTGAGATACAACAAGATTCCTATCATGGATATGTATTCAGTCTTATTTATGAAAGGTGTCTCGTATTCTTTCCACAATTTGTAGTCTGTAACCATAGGTGTGCTAACTAGCTTGCAATCTTCCATCCAAAACTTCTTCAGAGTTTCTCCAAGGTATTTGGATTGGGAGATGAAGACTCCATTTTGAGACTGAGCAATTTTCAATCCCAAGAATAAAAGCAACTCTTTGATCATGGACATTTCAAACTCTATCTGCATACATTTTGCATATTGATGCCCCAATCGTTCCATGTCACTGCCAAATATTATGTCATCCGCATATACTACTACAATTAGTAGATGGTCGCCTTCAGATTTTATGTATAAATGGATGTCAACAGTAATTTTCTTAAAGCCTTGTTACTGAAGTTATATATCCAGCCTTTTGTACCAAGCTATGGGAGCTTGTTTGAGTCCATATAGGGCCCTTTTTAGTTTGCACACAAACCCTTCATCTTCGATGAGCGTGAATCCTTTTGGATGCTCAATGTAAACCTCTTCTTCCTGATCTCCATTGAGGAATGCATACTTCACAACCATCTGATATACCTTGATGTTTTTATGAATGACAAGGGCAGGAAAAACCATGATAACTTCTGGTATTTCTACTGGTGCAAAGGTTTCCTCGAAATTTACCGCTTCTATTTGGGCATAACCTTTGCAGACTAGTTGAGCTTTGTTCCTGATTACTTGACCCTACTCACTTAGTCTTTTTTTGAAAACCCATTTGATTCCAATGACATTTTTCTCTTTAGGTCTTGGAACAAGCTCCCGAGTGTCATTATTTTCAATTTGATCAATTTCTTCAATCATATCTTTCGCCCAGAACTTGTCCTCACTTTCTTGGCTGAGATTCATGGGTTCAATCTATGATAACAAATCCATATTTGCGCAACTTGAACTTCCAACAAGTTTCCTCCTAGTCTGAACACCATGTCTTTGATCTCCAAGAATCTAACTCTTGGGATTTTCCTCTATGCATTTATGGAAGTTGTTTTTGGTTTTGGAGTTGTGCTTGTTTCCTTGCCTTCACCATTTGAGTAGATTTATTGTTGATCTGAGGACCTCATATCTGAATTTACTTCACAATCTGAGTTCGTGTTTCTTTTAGAGGACTTAGGTTGCAATCTATTTCATCTACTATCACATCAATGCAATCCTCAATCTTATTTTTCCATTTGTTGTAACACTTATATCCTTTACTTGGAGCAAAGTACCCGAGTAATATACCCTTATCAACGCGGGAGTCAAAATTTCCAGGATTTTTATCATTACTTTTGATAAAGCACTTGCTCCCAAACACCTTGAAGTATTTAACTGATGTAGGTCTTCCCTTACATAACTCATAGGGAGGCTTATTACTATTAGGTCCAAGTTGATTTCTATTTGATATGTAAGCTTCTGCTTGTGCTTCTTCTCCCCAGAATATGTGAGATACATCTTCTTCATCCAACACAACTATGGCCATTTCCTGGATTGTTTTGTTCTTTCTCTTCATTACTACATTTTGTTGTGGAGTTCTAAGCACTGAATTTTGTCTCCTGATGCCATGTTCTTCACAGAAATATTCAAACTCTCTTGAGGTGTATTCTCCTCCTTTGTCTAATTTTAATTATTTGATATTTAGATCTTTATCATTTTCTACTTGAGCTTCAATTTTTTTAAATTCTTAAATGCTTGTGATTTTTCTTTTGGGAGCACGATCTAGGTGGCCCTAGTAAAATCATCATTTAAGAACATAAAATAAATCTCTTCTCTTAGGCATTTTTCTTTAGTTGGGCCATAGATATATGTGTGAATTAGCTCCAGTGGTCTAGACAAAGGTAAATATTTTGACTTGAAGTGAGTCCTGTTCTGCTTACCAAATTGACATGACTTTCAAATTGAGTTATCATGCCTTGACAGTCTTGGAAATCCTCTCACAACTCCTAACTTGTTGAATCTTACCAAAATGTCAAAATACATATGGCCAAGTCTCTTGTTCCATAACCATGCTTCATTTTTCTTTCTTAATTAGAAACTTACTATGGTGTCATCAAACAGGTATACATTATTGTGAGTTTTGATTGCTTTTCCCACTAGTTTTCCATCCTTCATATTCTAGATCTCACAGTCTTGGTATCGAAAGGTCACATTATATCCATTATCACACATCTAGATTACACTAAGGAAGTTATTCTTCAAACCTTCCACATACAACACCTTCTTTGCCTTTGTTGTTTTTATCAAGACTGACTATTCCTTTACCCTTAATTCTTATTAGAGCATTGTTTTTGAAAGTGAAAATTTTCCCTTTGTCCTTTTCTTTTAGTAATAGAAACTTACTTTTATCCCTATTCATATGCTTGGAACAACCACTATCCACATACCATTTTCTCTCTTGATTATGCGCTAATAGAGCAAGTCCACATTGCATGCTCTTTTCAGTTTATCGTTTCCAACTCTCCTTATTCTATTGGGTAGTTGACTATCGAATATTTTGGGACTTAGATAGGTACTCAAACCTGCTTCTACACTCACTTGCCTTGTGCCAAAACTTATTACATTTGAAGCAATCAAAATCACCTAATAGTGGAGAGAAGACATTTTGATCTCTGAGAGAAGAGTTTTGAGATCTAAAATTATGATACTTATTATATCTAGGATTTTCATCTCTTTCAACTTTGATCATTCTACAATCAACAGCCTTATGTCCAAAGATATGACACTTATAAAAATTAACATAAAATGAATATGTGTACCTATTATTAGAAGTTTAATGAGTTTGTGCATGAATATACCTCAGTTGTCTGGTTGATTGATTCATTTTCCTTTGGTGTGGCTCTTTAGGGTGGATGGAGTTATTATTCCAGTGATGATCTGCTCTTTGTCCTATTGCCATTTTATCTTCATTGATTCTTTATTGATGCTTATTTACATAGATCTGGGGTTCCTTAAATCATGCGGACCTGAAGTTTATCTTCCCCATAGAATATTCATGTGTCTTTGAGTATCCCAGACCAGTTTTGTTTCTTGAGGGCCTTTAGCTGTTTAGAATCTGATCTAGTTTCCTTGTGCCTTCTACAAATTTTTCATTTAAACCTTTCTCAGTCTTTATTTTCTCAAGATTTGTTCTTAGAGAGATATCCTATGCCTCAAGACTCTGACAATTATCTTCCCATTCGTGGATAAAATCTTGAAGAAAATATTCCTTTCGTTTAACTTCTTCTAGTTTAACTTTCAAGGATAGAATTTCAAATTTGCATGTTTTTTATATCGTCTCCTTCTTTATCTTGAATATCTCTTATTTTAATTGTTTGTTCTCTTCTTCTAGTTTCTCACATTTTCCTTGTTTTTCTTCCAATAGAAGGACTAAACTATCTTTACTTTTAATTACTTCTTCAAGTTTTTATTTTTGATAAACAAACTCATCATTGTTAGAGTTATACATACCTTCTTTATCACATTGTAGTTGTCCTTTCAGTTGCTTATTATTTTTCTTTCTTTCTTTAACTCATCAAGAGAATTGACGAGTTCCCCTTCAAGGTCCACCACTCCTTCTTCTTCTTCCTCTTCAAAGTCTATAATATTTTTTTTCTTAGAGTCTATTCCAAATTCCATTAGTAAATACTTATATGAATCATCCTTCGAATATGTTTCATTGCCTAACTCTGGTGCTAAGATATCCTCTTTGGAGTAGAACTCCCTTTTCTTATAGAACTTTTTCTTCAAATGTTTCTCAAATTTGTTTCCAAGTTTCTGGTCATCTTCCTTTTCAGCCCTTTCTTTGTAAGGGAAATTGGACAAAAAATGTCCAATCTTCCAGAGCCAAAACATTTAAAGTTAAATTTCTCTTTATATTTTCCTGAGCCACTCTTCAAATTCCTGGCTAATTGAGCCAACCCCTGATCAGATTCACAGCTAGATAAATCTTGATGAACTTCATGCTCCTTGGCCTTTTTGGACACTTTGACCATTGCTTCCTTACGTTCAGACTTTTCTTTTCCTACTCTCATCTCATAGGCTGTGAGAGTACCAAGTAGTTGCTCCATCTTGAGATACTTTAAGTTAGACATTTCTTCAATAGATGACACTTTGGCATTAAATCCCATGGGAAAAGATCTTAATATTTTATGAACAATCATATCTTCCTTGAATTATTCACCAAGTCCTCTAATCATATTGGTTACTTCATCAACTCTGAGAAATTATTTTGGTAATGCTTTCATCTTCATTCATTCTTAAGATTTCAAACCTCATTTTGAAGGTTTGAAGTTTGGCTTGCTTGACTTTGACATCTCTTTCATGACTCTAATTGAGCTTCACTCGCACATCCATAGTAGACTTACAATGCATAACATTTACAAGTTTTGATTGAATAAGACTAAAGAGAATGGAATTCTTGGCTTTAGCATTATTTCCATACAAGTTTTTACCATCTGCATCAGTGGGAGGAATATCAATGACATTATAGTCTACTAGCAAAGAAGTCCAAACATCTACTCCCAAGGACATAAGATACGCTTCCATCCTTACTTTCCAAAAGGCATAGTTTGTCCCATCAAACACTGATATTCTTCTTGAATAAGCCTCTTTATTCTCTTGCCTAGACATAATTACTTATAGATCTACCCTCCAGTGGTTAGACTATTCCTGAAGGAAGTTGGCTCTAATACCAATTGTTGGAATAAGGAATTACTGAGACGGGGGTGAATCAATAATTGTGAGGTTCTTAAAGATTTTTATTGAATATGTTTTTAGTTCTTTCCTCCACTGTCTGTTACTTATGAGAGCATTCATTCATAAAGCAAATTAGAAGTGAGATTAAACATTTATATGAACATACAATCCATCACATGGGCAACATACACATATTGACACTGATATGTTCACATGGAAACCCAAAGAGAAAAAACCACCAATCTATTGTTTTTATGATCTAAATTAAGCACCTACTTAATTACATCAGCTTGTTTGTGATCATCCACTCACAAGAGGCACCGATCCCCTTACGTTAGCAAGCACCTACTTTCCAAGAGGAACCAACCTCTTCTGAATGCAGGCCACCACCTACTCTTTCCATTGTTATACTTTTCATACAATTTTCAAACTGAAAACAAAGGCACATACAAATACATAAAAATTCCAATCTAGTTGGTTGCAGAATCAACTTCTACTCTTGGTCCTCTACTGTTCCACAGACTCCCTTGGCCTCACACAATAGCTCCTTATCCTTTGAGCTCTGCCTCTTCTTCCACAGACTCTCTTCTTCACTCTACTCCAATTCAACACTTTTTTTTGTTGCTCAGCTCACACAAATCTCCACTCTATTCAACTCATACAACAATACTCCTTTTCCCCACATGATTGATGACAATCGTTGCTTTTAATCCTCTACTTCACTTTGCACAATACTACACCTGTTGCATATTTCCACACTGCCCGAGTGTACCTTTGTATGGATCCTCTTGTTGTTGTTGCATCTAATTATTGAATTCATTCATGGCATTAAACATAAGGATGGGCTCCTGATCTCTCCACTGACTCAATGTGTAATCCTCCATACTGATAATTTAACCTCAGTCCACCTACGCACTTTACTGTGACTTCCCATGCTTATTCAGTGCTGGACAAAGCTTGACAGTGTTGGAAATAATACTGAGAGGGGGGTGAATCAGTGTTATCAGATCAAGATTTTTTCTTTTTTCATAATCATATTTATATACGCTACTTTGGAGAGGGGAACTGGCGTGTACACACAACTGTCTTTAAGAAAACCAGCGTTTATGCAGTAAACTTATGATTCAGTTAATTCATCATATGTTGATATTTAATGAGTGCATCAATACTTCATAAACCATTAAACAGTAACCATGTGCAATGTAAACGTAATAAACCATTACACATAAGAAACACACATGAACACCAAGATTTAAGATGGAAACCCAATGTGGGTGAAAACCACCTGCTGTTGTTGTCTCTATCTTCTTTTAATAATAAGAAAATATGTTTACAATCTTGTACTCGTGCAGACTCATAACAGTACGCAGGCTTCTACCTGCAGAAGATTACAACCTTCTCTCGTTCTCCAACTTTTACTGGAAGGGAGCTACAACCCCCTATCTCTTGTACTAGCCAACATGTTTGCTAATACATAGGTGCCAGCCTATAGAAAACTCCACTCTTCCACCGGGGACCACTTTTCATGAATTTTTAGACTGGATGCTCCTGGCACATCTCAAGACATATGAAGACCTTGACTCATCAATAACCCATCAAAAATTTACAAACTCAAACTTCATCAACCAACATGCAGTTAACCTGAAACAATCAGATCACTGTCATCAGAACACTGTGCTGAACCCAGAAACCCGTGTCAACATTCAGAACTAATTGAAACCTCAAAAAATCATGTGTTGGACTGTATACGCTACTTCAATGAAGAAAACCTGTGTGTATACGCTACTTCCTTCAGCCCAACCTGCGTATACCTCTAAAGATTCTGAATCATAAAATCTCTTAATCATAAACTGTACCAACCAGCAGTGCACTAAACATCTATTGTCAACTTACAGAACTTTACATAGGTAAGCAACAGAAAACACTTATTCTCACTCATACAATCAATCAAATATCAACCTCTTTATGCATTCATATTTACATTCATATCTACGAAGACTTCATTGACATAAAACAATAAAATAGAAGCAACAATATTGATCTGATAGATCAGTCATCTCTAAACATCAAGCCTTTCTTTTGTATACACTACTTGAAAGAACAGAACCTGCATGTATACGCTCTATTGTGGAGATGAACCTGTGTACAGATCTGCAAATATTGACTCAGAACTTTGCTGCAATTCCAGACTTTAGAAAAACCCAGATCATGATAGATAACAAATAAAACATACGCAAAACATCAGATCCAACATCAATCAATATCTGATCATTCAAGCATAAGTCATTTCAAGTCTCATGATCCTGATCCAATATTGAACTCAAGGTGCACATAAATATTTCAGATCTAATCCCAAACATAACCCTGCAACATAAAATATAATTCAGATAGAAGTATTCCTTAGATTCTTATTCACTTGCACATTTGGCCTTATGATCCTCTCTTCTTTATATAGTTTTTGGCCTTTCTCAATACCATGGACCGAATCCACTTAGGACCAATACCTTGGATCAAATACCACAGACCGAATACCTTGGACTAAATACCTAGGGTCAATATCATGGTCCAAAGGTACCTTGGACCAAATACCTCAAACCAAAACCATGGTTTTCAACATGTACGCGTGTTTCAGCGAAAACTAGTGTCTTGTTGAACAACTAGCCCTCTAGGTTTGGAAACTACCCTAGAAACAACAGTTTAAAGCAATTCAACGATTTCTTCTATGTGTAATAGATAAGAGAAAGATAATGGAACCAACCTGGAACTTCTGCTTAATCCCTTGCTTGATCTCTCTCTCCCTTGACAGAGCTTGCAACTCCTCCCCGTACTTAACCCGCTTGGAGAGTACCTGCACAAATACAGCAACAAAGAACTGTCAAAGCATCATGATTTATTACAACATAAACATTATAGAATCAGATATATAATGAACAAATGATAACATTCACAATTGCACAATCATATGGAAGAAAACTTGAAGAACTTTATTAAATAGAAGGGAGAATTACAACCTAGTTGTCTGATCCAGCATCATCCTCCCAGTTTCAATCCCTCTTCATCTCACGAAATAGCAAGTTCACATCAACAATACAATGCTCTTTCCTCAATTACAAACTATCAACACTTCCTTGCAATTCACAACATTCCAGCCTCTGGATCTCTTAGATGAGGGATCCATTTATAGATGTGTGCAACGGTGTGAGTCATCCATGGGGTTTGATTAGTGTCATTCCACTTGTTACAATTGGTTCCACTTGGAGATTTCTTGGGTCTCTTACTCATCCTTGGGCGAGTTCAGAGAGGCAAGTGGCATAGGAGAAGTTTCTAGAAGATTCCATGAGCAACCACCTAGCAAACTCTCTCGGACATTTGTCCATCCTCGCCCATCACACCCTATAGAAGGCCTAATCAGTATGCATCGCACCCTGGCAGTGTACCATTCAATATGCATCACACCTTGCCAGTGGAGTAGCAAGTATGGTTCAGTTTAGGCCATTTCTGGATGGTTTCTTAGGTGGAACTTTTGGGGAATGATGTAATCAGATGACTATGTTGTTTTAGGGTATGAAACAACTCTTTTAGGGGTCGAAGAGCCCTAGTTTATCAACATATAAGTTTTGGGTTGATGTGCCCAAATATGTCTATAATAGTTGCCCCCTAAAGCATGAAGTCGTAAATATTGATGTCGGGTGAAATGCTTTATCATGAGGATCCAAGGTTTTGAACTGGAAGGTGATCTGCATAAGTTACAATACAATACATCATCATAATATAATTTTCATGATCTAGCTGAGGTAGGCATTCCCATGCTCAGCTTTATAAATTCATTTCATGTACATAGATCAGATAGTCGTCTGTAGATGTATACTGGTGATTCTTCAGATGTGGAGTCATCATCCTTGGTTCGGATGACCATCTGTGCAACACCTTTGTACATTTGATGTTTTTATATCCCTGAATATATCGCAGCCCAGATGGATGAAACTAGATCCAGGGTGTTCAAACTCATTCAATCTTTGCCCGATGTACAAGTCAATCCATGTGAAGAGATGTTCTGAAGTCGAACATGGAAAGACATCGCCTGATTACTAGCCAATGATGTAAGCTATTAACAGATGCGAGAGGAATCACCGATAATGATAATGACCCTCAAGGTACTACAGTACAATTCACATGGTGTGAATATATGATCCGATGTCGAACACCATGTAAAATCGTTCAGTCGAAGGCCATTGATGTCAACCTATCACTGGAAGTGAGAAACTTGCCATTAATGCATGCAAGCTTCAAAGCACTGAAAGGGGTGTTTTTAAGTCAACTTCTTGGATAATGAGTTGATGTTGACAAGAAGTGACTCGTCATAGGAGGGCCTTTGTATCCCACATCTACGACACGAAATGAAGGAAATGATTTCTAGAGGTGAAAATGAACTGATGACACAAGGTACAGGAATGGCGGTCATGAAAAAATGAAGGTTGGAGGTATTGCAGTGGATGAGACATTAACTAGATTGTGGTTTCTCAACTGACTGACTTCTCTTGAACATGTTGGTGACACTGAGATGGATTGCTAGCGTTAACCCCAAAAGATGGATGGTGTGAAAGACCAATGGTGAGATGACCAGTGAACGGAATAACCCAACCCGACTCAATAATGGTGATGGAGTGAAAGTGATATGTTCAAGAGCGACCTACTACCATAAATTATTCAAGTTTTTTCCCTTTTTACCCAATCATTGCTGACCAGTACCTCTTTATTTTTTTCAAGCTTGAGGAGGATAACATATTCTTGCTCTACAATTTGCCCTTCAGGCAAACCTATCACTATGTTTTAACGAGGCTAGCGACAGCAAAACTCGGTCTCGTCTAGAATGGACAAGTTTGTTGCTATTGTTTTAACGAGTTTAACGACAAGGATAACTCGGTCATTTTCATGTTTAGAGAGATTGAAAAGGGACGAAAAAGAGACTCCATAAGTTCTTTTTCGTAAAATAATCCCTCAAGTCCGAAAAAGGATAAAATAATACAAAAGGGATGACTTTTCTGATCACTTTAATGAGCCGAAAAAGACAAGCACTTGACTTTTTTGTAAGATAATCCCTCAGGTCTGAAAAATTATAAAATCATACAGGAGGGATGACATTTCCAATCACTTTAACGAGCTGGAAAGGCCAGCACTTGACAATCTTTTCATATTTAACAAGTCTGAAAAGGGTTTAAAGGAGACTCGATTTTGAGGAATGAGTGGTGCCTAGGGTAGCAACTGGTTCTGTTGAATTTGGAACTTCTCAAAACATGGTGAATTCTATGAAGAGGTTAGCTAATAAGACCACTCATTGCAACTATTCCTCAATAGGGTAAACAACCAAGTGAAAGCGTATGATCGGCCAAAAGGATGGTGGTGATGGGATGTACACAACTAAGGTTCAAAAGGCTGATAGAATGGTAATCACAGAGGTTAATTACCTGAAGGTGGGTTCATTTTTAGACAAGCTTGAACCATGGGGGAACTATGCTTGGATTCAGTTTTATTTTTTACACAAGCTCAAAATGACAAAACTAAAATTAAAAATGAAACTGAGAAAATGGGAACTATGCTTGGGAGGGGTTTGCATGCCCCCAGCAAGAAAAAGAAAGTCTCTTGTAACTAGATGGAAATCATTGTAGTGAAGCAAGACGGCTTCGTCCAGAATAGACAAAGGTGAATGGTGTGACAGACCGGTGTGATAGACCAATCACATAACCTGCAAGGAAACTTATCTTTACAACTAGGTGCATGCCCCCAAAGCTTCATTACATTCACCAAATTACTCCTAGATATCAGGTGGGTGGAATGAATATTCGATTGATATTGTTGATGCAAATGGACCATTAAGGGACAATGATTGACTTGGAGCTATGCCTGAACCTGGAAATGAAAGCTGGTCAATGGTGACTATTTTTCCTTCATGCAGGAAACGCATCACTCGGAAGAGTGTTGAAACAATAGCTTCCATGTTGTAAACATAGTCATGCCCTAGAAGTAAATTGTAATCTAACGGTCCTAGGACTATCATCACGTTTAGATGAATGGTTTTCCCTCCCAAAGTGATCGGTAACTTAGGAAGGATCCCTAACAGTCAACTAGTTCCTCTGTTAAAGCCTAAAAGATTCTGTGTAACAGGCATAAGCAATGGCGAACCAAGTGCTTTCCAAGCAGTTGAGGAAAGGATACTCATTGATGCACCTTCATCTATAATAGTGCCAGACACGATCATTTTACAAACTTGTACTATGATTTGGAAAGGTACATAAGAAGGAAGGCATGATTTTTCCAGTCGATTCCAATCAAAGTGACCAGACTACTTGGAGGGGATACTGAATAGATGGGTGAATTAACCCCTTGTGTTACAATAACTGGAAGGTTTTCCTCTTGTCTAGATGGAATAGGCAGATTGCTTCTAAGTTCGTTAGAATCTGAAGTAACAAAGAGAATTCGAATGGTATTGTTTCCACTCTCTTCGAGAAAGGTACGATTAGCTGAAGGTGAAATTGGTTCAATTGTTACCTCGACATATTGACTTTGGTCGGGAAAAGACTCATAAGATTCACTTTCAGAGAGAGTGTTTTCGACTGACAGTTGATTTAAGTTAGGTTGATTTTCAACTAGTAAAGGACTTAGGGAGAGTTTCTTGTAACCAAATGGAAGTCGCTTCGGTGAAGTAGGATGGTTATCCAACACTCTTTTGGCTTCATCCAAAAAGGGACAAAGGTGAAGGGCATGGTTACCTTCACATAACCTACACGGAAACCTAACCTTTCTCCTCTATCCACGAACTTTACTATCACTAGTTGAAGGTGTGTTACCAACATGATCTCCAGAATTTGATGACACGGGATGGTGTGAACAGGGGGACCATTCTTTCAAGATCTGAGGAAAGTAAGGATAGTCTCGATGAAAATGGTCACCCGCACAAATTATGCATGGAAATTTGGCTTTGGTAAGTTTAATGTGCGGATTTTCACCAAATGATGCATTCAAAGCAATGGTTGCTTGGTTGCCCCCTTGTTGAATTGGCTTCTTCTTCTTCTCCTTCCCTTTCTTCTTCTTCTCAGCCACCTGGTTACTAGTATTTCTATTTTCACCAAGCGAAGAGGAAGAAAGGGAGGGAGAAACAAACGAGGAAGAAGGTGAAGGGTCAACTTGAGGATCAATTGGAGGTTTATTTGATTGTGAAGAAATCACGGCATTTTGAACCACAGAGGTTGAAAACAGCCATACTGGTAGGCCAATGGTAAGTCCCGGAAGGGATAATGTAGCCATATAAGGAACACCAATATTTTCTCAAGAAGGAAAAGGACTAGGATTCCCCTCAAAAGGGATTCCTTAATCAGTGGACTCTAGATTTGAAGCCATATGTCTCAAACTAAGATCAACTAAGGAACAGGGATGTTATTCCGATTTCAATTAATTTTAATGACGCTTTGACACAACTTTGCTTTTTCAATTTTTAAGAGTAGAGAAAAAGTTAAATATGACTCTAGTATCCTTCGATTTTTAATGAGCCTGAAGTGACAAGTGCTTAGATGGACCTTTTCTTTTAAAGAGTCGAAAAGGAATGAAAGTGACGACTCTGGAAAATCTAGATAGAGGGATTACCAAACTAATCAAAAAACTGCAATATACACATTGGTGATAAATTAAAGATAAATTACCAAGGACTTATGTACGACAACCAATCTTCCCGAATGTTGTATTCAGTGCATTGCGATCAGTAAGGCGGTAGACTCGGCTTCCTATGGATAAAGGATTTAAGCATATTATGGTCTCCCAATATATACGCGACGGTATGGGGAGCACAAGTCCGTGCTAGTACTTGTCGTATCAAGGAGGAGGAATCACCCAACCTTCAATGGAAAGATAGCCACTATATTTTATGACGCCGGAACACGTCTCTAGCCTAGACCTCTAGATGTGTTGTGTTAAGTTCCAACGCATTGTTAGGTTCATTGAAATTTATTTTAGAGTTGATCTTGTTTAGAGTTTGCCTTTCAATGGTTCACTGTGTGATGATGATTTTGAAATTCCTAAAATGCAATCTACAATGCTAAACAATATTTGTTTATTTTGAGCAATGAAAATCCTAGCTACTAGGGAAAGAAGATTACAATTCTTTCAAACAAAGAGCAAAGAGCACACACTAGTGCATTTTCATAAATTATTTTTTCGCACACAAACTAAAAAATGTTAAATGCAAATGCATGTATTTGTTTTCATTCTCCTTAATGTGAAAAATGCCAAAAAGGAAAACTAAATGCAGCAAAGATCTGAAATATTTTACTCAAAATGACATTTTCGACAATTTCTTTTTCAAAAGAGAAAGGAAGACTAAACGACACTTTTCAATTTTGAATTAAAAAAAATGCTTTTGACACTTCAAATATAAATAAATCAAATCAAATACATGAATAAAAGTTCAATCGACTATCAAAGGAAGGAAGAATTCACGACACTTCTCTTTTCGACACAAAACGACGATTATGACCTTTTTTGTACCAAAGCGACAGATCGATTTAAAAAACTTTTCGACAAGGGATTGTAAATGATGAACAAATACACAAAAACATTTACTAATCCTAATATAATGGAGGTTGATCTATCTGATGCAAATAGGCTTCAGTAAGGAGGCATTGTTCATAAGCAGCAAAACAACTGAACAAAAATGAAAACAAGGTCAAAACCCCCAATTTCTAGAATGCAAAAAGGGTTCAGTCAGTCATCGCACTTGAGCTTCACAGAAACAGGCATGCATCGCACTTACTACACTCGAGAGGTGCGATGCATACTGGGTTACAGTGGAAGATAGTGCAATGGGCTGGGGAGCGCAGCTGAAGTGGGTTTTGGCTCAGATGTGCAGCTGTTTTCAATGAGTTAGGCTGAGCTTTAATGGACAGTAAAGAGAAATGTATAAAGGAAGGTCTTGAGAGGTTACTGAGCTACCAAAAGGGCATAGAATGCTTGTAAGTCAAATGTTTAATTCATAAACTAAACCAGAGATTGACTGAAGCAGCATTCATCTACTATGCAATTGCAGAGCAAGAGCAGTTCGAAGGCTACCTGGCTGACTTCAAGCTCTGCCTATAGTCTATAAAACAAACAATAACAACAAATAAACATATGTTCTTCCCCAGTGGAGTCGCCAATTTGTTTCAGGAAAAACTAGTGTCTTGTCGAACGACTATCCCTCTGGGTTTGGCAGCTACCCTAGAAACAATAGTTTAAAGCAATCCAAGGATTTCTTCTATGTGTAACAAATAAGAGAAAGATAATGGAACCAACCTGGAACTTCCGCTTAATCCCTTGCTTGATCTCTCTCTCCCTTGACAGAGCTTGCAACTCCTCCCCGTACTTAACCCGCTTGGAGAGTACCTGTACAAATACAACAACAAAGAACCGTCAAAGCATCGTGATCTATTACAACATAAACATTACAGAATTAGATATATAATGAACAAATGATAGCATTCACAAATGATAACATTCACACTTGCATAATCATATGGAAGAAACTTTGAAGAAATTTATTAAATAGAAGGGAGAATTACAACCCACTTGTCTGATCCAGCATCATCCTCCCAGCTTCAATCCCTCTTCACCTCATGAAATATCAAGATCACACCAACGATACAATGCTCTTTCCTCAATTACAAACTATCAACACTTCCTTGCAATTCACAACATTCCAGCCTCTAGATCTCTTAGATGAGGGATCCATTAATAGATGTGTGCAAGGGTGTGAGTCATCCATGGGGTTTCATTAGTGTCATTCCACTTGTTACAATTAGTTCCACTTGTAGATTTCTTCGGTCTCTTACTCATCCTTGGGCGAATTTAGAGAGGCAAGTGGCATAAGAGAAGTTTCTAGAAGATTCCATGAGCAACCACCTAGCAAACTATCTCAGACATTTGTCCATCCTTGCCCATCGTACCCTATAGAAGGCCTAATCAGTATGCATCGCACCCTGGCAGTGTACCATTTAGTATGCATCGAGTCAATATGGTTCAGTTTAGGCCATTTCTAGATGGTTTCTCAGGTGGAACTTTTGGGGAATGATGTAATCAGATGACTATGTTCTCTCAGGGTATGAAGCAACTCTTTTAGGGGTCAAAGAGCCCTAGTTTATCAACATATAAGTTTGGGATTGATGTGCCCAAATATTTCTATAACAACACGCTTTGCCTTCTGTGGGAGTGCGTGTGTATGTTATATGCTATTTCTGTTCTGACTACCTACGTGTATACGCTACTTGGACTAAGTGAACCTGCATGTATCTCTTACACTGCTCTTACATCATCTTCTTCCTTCAACTTCTTTATTCTGATCAATAGACATTAATTCCATCTTCCTAATCCTTTGTACCACTACCGTATTGCCTCTGAATATTCATGTTAGCCTCTTATCAAAATTGAGTTGACCTATAGAGTTTCCATTAAGGACAATACTTGTATCATAATGCCAACAATCTCCCCCTTTGGACCTGATGGAAACCATGATGGTGTTGACTACTGCAAGCTGTAAAGACTGTTAGAGATACCATACAACACCAAAATACCAAAATACTCTCCCCCTTTGACATCAAGGGCAAAGGACAGACCACTCTACTCTCGTCCTTTACGTGATGCTATCCATACTCCCCCTGAGTACATGCCGAGTCTGCAGAGAGATAATTCAATATAATAACATGACACTATAACTCAACAAAGTGAGTATGACCTCCCTATGACCACGAACACATACATACATCAATCACCCAACCAAGTGGGGATACACCATATTTGACTCATCTGCCCAACCAAGTGGGGATATACCAAAGTTTATACATGACAGAAATACAACAATTATTACATCATCCATCCCAAGGATATTAGGGAAATAAATTGCATCATATGACCAATAGAACTCATTTAAATATAGACCATGATAGAAGAAGTTATATCACACTAATGACTGATGCAACTAAGAAATAGTTGGGTTCAACAACCATAATGCCAACAATGTGGAATGTGAATGCCCCCCCTGAACCTGTGCTACCACTGTTTTTTTTGTCAGAAAAACATATACGCACTTTCAGCCAAGGCAACCCACGTGTACCTGCACATATACTACATGAAACCAGCGTGTAGAAAACTTCCTCTAAAAAACTGGATTTAACAGCAGGATGATGCAACAAAAACTCCCAACTTTTGTCTGAGATATTCAAATGTTTCTTTGGGTATTGGTTTAGTAAATATACCAGCAACCTGTTATTTAGAGGGGATATACTCCAATTTGACCTTTTGTTCAAGCACTTGTTCTCATAGGAAATGGTACTTGATGGGTATCTTCTTGGTCTTGGAGTGCATGACTCGATTTTTTGAAATACTGATAGAACTTGTATTATCACATAGAATGGAGATGGGTGGAGCACATATGATCTGAACGTCTTGCAAAGTTTGCATCATCCAAAGTAGTTGTGTGCAGGAAGATGTAGAAACCAGATATTATGCTTCAGTTGTAGATAAAGAAATTGAACTTTGTTTCTTGTTGAACGAAGACACTAACTTGGAACCCATGTAGAATGCACCACCACTAGTGGTTTTTCTATCTTAACCACTTCCTAACCAATTTGCATCTGTATATGCATGAAGAGTAAGATCTGCATCTCTAGGATACCATAGTCCAAAGTCCTGAGTTCCTTGAAGATATTTGAAAATTCTTTTGACTGCCTGAAGGTGTGATTCCTTTGGATTTTCTTGGAATCTTCCAACTATTCCTACTGCATGCATGATGTCACGCCGGGTACCTATTAGATAAAGCAGACTGCCAATCATGGATCTATAAGTTGGTTGATGTACTATTGTTGATTCATCATTTGAGCTGAGACTGCATCCTGTTACTATTGGAGTACATACATGTTTAGAATCTTCCATTTCGTACTTTTTCAAGATCTGCTTGAGATATTTGGTTTGTGAAATACCATCTTTAGTTTGTTGAACTTTTAGACCAAGAAAATAGGTAAGTTCACCAAGCAAGGACATTTCAAATTCTTGTTGCATTACTAAAGCAAAATTCTGACTCATGTATTCTTTATTTCTACCAAAAATGATATCATCAACATAAATAATAATAATTATCAATTTATCATTTTTAATCTTTGTATATAAATTGTTATATGCAGAACCTTTTGTAAAACCTTGTTGGTGTAGATATTTTTCAAGGCAGTAATACCAAGCCCTTAGAGCCTGTTTCAGACCATAGAGAGCCTTTTTGAGTCTTCATACAATTTTTGCATCATTTCCAAGAATGGATCCTTCTGGATGTTCAATATAAACTTCTTCTTCTAAATCTCCATTAAGGAAGGTTGATTTTATATCCATTTGGTATACTTTGAATTTCCGAAAACTGGAAAGAGAAAGAAACATTCTTATGGCTTCAAGTTTGGCAACAGGTGCAAAAGTTTCTTTAAAATCTATACCTTCTTGTTGAGCATACCCTTTACAAACAAGTCTGACCTTGTTTCTAATGACTTCTCCATTTTCATTCAGCGTGTTCTTGAATATCCATTTAGTTCCTATAATAATTTTATCGTGAGGTCTAGGAACTAATTCCCAAGTGTCATTCTTTTCAATTTTCTCAAGTTCTTCATCCATGGCATTGACCCAACATTCATCTTTGCATGCTTCGTTTACATTTTGAAGTTCGGTGGAGGATAGTAATGTTAGATAGCTTGAGGTCCCTGTAATAGTTTTTCTTGTCTGTACACCAGCCTCCCTTTCTCCTAAAATTTGAGTTTCTTAATGATTTTTCTTAACATACTTGAACGGAGTCTTTTCTTCTACCATTATATCTTCTTTTGGTGCTTCATTGGTTTCTTCTTCAATATAATTTTGATTTGATGTGGGAAAGTAATCCCCATCTTCCTCATTGTCAAAATCTTCTGTTGATTTTATCTATTTTGGATTTCTACATGCTTTATCAACTACAACATCAATTCTTTCAACAATTTTCCCAAGTCTTTTGTCATAACATTTATATCCTTTACTTCTGAAAGAATAACCAAGAAGAATCCCTTCATCTGCTCTGGGTTAAAACTTACCAAGTTTTTCATCAGTCCTTTTGATAAAACGTTTTCTTCCAAAAACTTTAAAGTATTTTATAGTAGGAGTCTTACCATACCAAAGTTCATGTGGAGCTTAAGTGCTATTTACTCAAACATTTTCTTTGTTGAGAATAGTCACGACAATGAATGCAGCTCCACCCCAGAAGGTTGTAGGAGTTCCAGATTCATCTAGCATGGCTCGATCCATTTCTTGAATTGTTCTATTCATCCTTTCTACTACACCATTTTGCTAAGGTGTTCTTGCAGTGGAGAATTCCCTTTTTATTCCATGTTGTTCACAAAAGTAAATGAATTCATCCGATATAAATTCCCCTCCTCGATCAAATCTGAGGCATTTGATTTTTTGATCTAATTTATTTTCAACCAAAGCTTTGAAGGCTTGGAACTTTTCAAATGCTTCATCTTTATGCTTTAGAATACCTATCCAACACATTCTGGAAAAATAATCAATGAACAAAATAAAGTATTCTTCTCCATGAGGTGACTTTTCCTTGTTGGTCCACATAAATCAGTATGGATAAGTTCAAGAGGATTACTAGCTGACCCTTCTTTTTCCATGAAGTGAACTCTGGTTTGCTTACTGATTTGACATGGTTTGCATATTGTATTTTATGGGATGCTGATATCTGGAGGATCACGAACAAGCTTGAGTCTACATGCTTTTCTTATTTGAGAAAAGCTAAGATGTCCCAATCTTCTATGCCACAGCCAATTTTCATCATTTTTGCTTAGATAACACTATTGTTGTCCTCCTTTGAGTATGTATAAGTTGTTTGGATTTCTTGTACCTTTGATCACGGTCTCTCCTATATCAAGCTCACAAACAACACATTCGTTTGATAGAAACAACACATTTGACTGACACTCAATAGGTTATGCTTTAAACCATATACATACATAACATTTCCAGCTTTAACCTTTTCTTTCAAGAAAGCAAAACCTTTACCTTTTATGATAGCTAGAGTGTCATTTCCAAATGAGACATTCGTTTCCTTTTCTAAGGCATTATATGAGTGAAGTTTCTCTTTGTCACCTGTCATATGTTTGGAGCATCCACTATCGATGTACCACTAATTTTCTTGTCCTTCTGCATACAAGGCTATACCACATCTTTCTGTTTGAGATTCTTTCCCTCTCCATATCTTGGGATTTAATGGTGTTTGCTCCTTTTGAGGTGTTTGCCGAAATTTGCTCCTGCATTCAGATTCTTCATGACCAAAGTTGTTACGAATTGAGCATTCTATTTCATTTTCAAGAGGAGGAAAGTTATTATAGGAACTTCTCTTGATCCCTGTTACATTCCTTTGATTTCGTGCTTCTCTAGTCATGATGGTTTTGTAAGCAACGCATTGAGCAGCTTTGTGCCCAAAATTATGACATGAAAAACATTGCCCATTAAAGAAGTTTCTGTGACTATCGAATCTATTTACTTGTTGATTGTAGTTTCTATCGATATTCATCTTTGGAGCAAATTGAGTATGATTTGCCTGAGGTTGGTTCTGGCTTCTATTGATATTCATCCTTGGATCAAATTTAGTATGATTTACCTGGTGATCAACATTATGCCTTTGTTGACGATTGTCATATTGTTAACTGGTCTTTACTGCATCAAGATAGCTTTTGGTGGAGTTTGACGACTTCTATGATTGAGATGCTTCTTCAGTATATCCAAGACCTGTCTTTATCAGAGGAGAATGCTGAACTTTGATAATTTCATTTAAAGTTTCTGATCCTTTAGCAAATCTAAGATTGAGATATTTTGTTTTCTCAAGATCTTTTCTTAGACCCACAATTTCACATTCTAGTTTTTCATTGTGTTTTTCTCTTTCAGCAAGTTGGTATGTCAAGGTATCTATGATCATATTCTTTTCTTCTTAACATATTTTGAGTTTAGAGATTTCTTCATGAAAGTTTTCCTCTTTTAAAGCATCCCAAAAATCATCATTGTCATAAGCCATGAGAAGTCTATAATCATAACTATTAGATAAACCATCACTTTCTTCTTCTAAACTATCCAAAAGATCATCGCTATTATAAGCCATGAGAAGTCTATAATCTTGACCAATTTCATCTTCATCACTATTATATAAACCATCGCTATCTTCATGAGTATAGCAAATCCTTATATTCACAACTTGTTTCCTATTCCCTTTTGCACATTCCTTTCCTTTTTCATATTTATCTTTATGAGGACATCTGGCAGCATAATGACTAACTCTACCACAAGCAAAGCATTTGAAAGGTAGCTTACCTCTGAACCTTCCAGAACCTCGTTGAAGCTTCTTGACAAAATTTATCTCATCTTCTTCTTCTAAAATGTGTCCTAATTCATTGTGTTCTTCCTTTTCTTTTCCTTTTGCTGAAGCTTTAAATGTGGCTTCTCTCATATCTGATGGACCTCCTTTTCTCATCTCAAAAGTAGTTAGGATTCTGTGAAGCTGTGTCATAGCGATATTCTGGAAATCCTATTTTTCTTCTATGGAAAACACTTCTGATTCAAATTTAGCAGACAAGGATCTCAAAATTTTCACAACTAAGGTAACTTCCTTTATTTCTTCACCCAGATTCTTCATACAATTAACAACCTCATGTATAAGTAAGAAGTAACTAGTTATATTCTCATAACTATGCATCTTAAGAGTTTCATATTGAATTCTGAGAGTTTGAAGCTTAGCACGTTTTACCTGAGAGTCTCCTTCATAGCTCTGAATGATTTTGTCCCATATATCTTTGGCTGTTTTGAGCTGCATGACTTTGACAAACTCTGATTGTGACAAACTTCCCAATAAAGTATTGACAGCTTTGGCATTGGTTTCATATTGCTTTTTACCTGCCGTGTCTGTAGGAATTGTTGTTGGAAATTTATATCCTCCTTCCACAATTTCCCAGACATCTATTCCAAGAGATTGTAGAGAGGTTGTGGTTCTTATTTTCCAATAAACAAAGTTGCTCCCATCGAAAATTGGCGGTCTGATGGATCCCATCCTTTCGTGATTATTCATCTTGATGGATCTTGCTTCAAGCGATCAAGCTTCTTCTGAAGAACTTGGCTCTGATACCAATTGTTGGAAATAATATTGAGATGGGGGGTGAATCAGTATTATCAGATCAAGAATTTTTCTTTTTCATAATCAAATTTATATACGCTACTTCAGAGAGGGGAACTAGCGGGTACACACAACTGTCTTTAAGGAAACCAGTGTTTATGCAGTAAACATATGATTCAGCTAATTCATAATATGTTGATCTTTAATCAGTGTACCAGTACTTCATCAATCATTAAAAAATAACCATGTGCAGTATAAACATAATAAATCATTACACATAAGCAACACACATGAACACCAATATTTAAGGTGGAAACCCAATGTGGGTGATAACCACCTACTACTGTCATCTCTGTCTTCTTTTAATAATAAGAAAATATGTTTACAATCTTGTACTAGTGCAGACTCATACTAGTATGCAGACTTCTACCTACAAAATGTTACAACCTTCTCTTGTTCTCCAGCTTTTACTGGAAGGGAGCTACAACCCCCTAGCTCTTGTACTAGCCAATATGTTTACTAGTACGTAGTTGCTAGCCTATAGAAAACTCCACTCTTCCACCAGGGACCACTTTTCATGAATTTTCATACTGGATGCTCCTAGCACATATCAAGACATATGAAGACCTTGACTCATCAATAACCCATTAGAAATTTAGAAAGTCAAACTTCATCAACCAACATGCAGTTAATCTAAAACAATCATATCACTATTATCATAACACTATGTTGAACCCAGAAACCTGTATCAACATTCAAAACCAACTGAAATCTCAAAAATTCATGTGTCAGAATGTATACGCTACTTCCTTCAGCCCAACCTGTGTATACCTCTAAAGATTCTGAATCATAAAATCTCTGAATCACAAACTATACCAACCAGCAGTGTACTGAACATCTACTATCAACTTACAAAACTTTACATAGGCAGGGAACAAAAAACACTTCTTCTCACTTATACAATCAATCAAATATCAACCTCTTTATGCATTCAAATCTAAGAAGACTTGATTGAAAAACAATAGTAAAATAGCAACAGTAATAAATCAGCAATACTGATCTGATAGATCAGTCATCTCTGAACATCAAGACTTTCTTTTGTATATGCTACTTGAAAGAACAAAACCTGTGTGTATATGCTCTTTTGCCGAGACGAACCTACGTACAGATCTACAAATATTGACTCAGAACTTTTTTGCAATTCCAGACTTCAAACAAACCCAGATCATGATAGATAATGAATAAAATAGATGCAAAACATCAAATCTAGCCTCAACCAATATCAGATCATTCAAGAATAAGTCATTTCAAGTCTCATGATCCTGATCCAATATTGAACTCAAGGTGCACATAAATATTTTAGATCTAGTCCCAAACATAACCCTACAACATAAAATATACTTCAGATAAAAGTATTCCTTAGAATATTATTCACTTGCACATCTAACCTTATGATCCTCTCTTCTTTATATAGTTTTTGGAATTTCTCAATACCATGGACTGAATCCACTTAAGACAAATACCACGAACCGAATACCTTGGACTAAATACATAGGGTCAATATCATGGTCCAAAGATACCTTGGACCAAACATCTCGGACCAAAACCACGGTTTTCAACATGTACACGCTTTGCCTTCTATGGGAGTGCGTGTGTACATTATACGCTATTTCTGTTCTGAGTACTTGCGTGTATACGCTACTTGGACTAAGTGAACCTGCGTGTATCTCTTAAACTACTCTTAAACCATCTTCTTCCTTCAACTTCTTTATTCTGATCAATAGACCTTAGTTCCATCTTCCTGATCCTCTGTACCACTACCTTATTGCCTCTGAATATTCTTGTTAGCCTCTTATCAAAACTGAGTTGACATGTAGAGTTTCCATTAAGGACAATACTTGTATCATAATGCCAACAAACAATGCTTAGGAATGGCCACTTTCTTCCTTATTTAAATCTACAAGGCATGCATGGGAAGTAAAAGATGGCTTTCTTCCAAATACCATCTCATCAGTTCTTCTATATGAACCATTGTCCTCATTGCCTTATCTCAGCAAATTCTACATATGCCATTAACTTCATTAATCAACTCCGCTGACTTGCCTCTTTGTACTGTTGTATCAAAGCCACAACTTATCATAACTCATATAAAAAGAACATTACGAAATCACAATGTTCTAATACCTTTAGTCCCTTGGTGCTTATCCCTTATCGCTTGTTCCTTCATTAGACTGGGTGTTGTGATCAAAGGAATAACACTTAGGTGCTAAGGCCTTCAACCTCCTGCCAAGATCCTTTCTCCCTGTGTATTTTTCTCTTCCAACACTTGATTCCTTTGTTCTTCACGTGACCATGTCCTAGTTAATATCAGAGCCCCTTTCATCAGAATATTTTTCAAATTCCATTTACACAGAAGTTACGAGGTCCTCAACCTCCAATATTCTGATCTCTAAGATGATGTCATGTTGTTTTCATTACTCCACGTGGTGAAACCTTATTAGTGACATGTGTCACTTGGATTTTCCCCATTAGGCCATCGAAAATGCCAAATCAAGCTGCTACATGTCCACCGTACTTCCACGTCATGCTAATGCGATTTTCCACTTCATCTCTTCAGGACCAATTAGCTACGTCCATGTGTCTATAAGAGGAGAGAGAGAGAGAGCCTTCTTGGTCCTTGGTCATTCATCGAATTCATTTGTATTAATTTTCCTTTGCGAACCTAGGCACTTCCAGGAAATTGGAATCTGTAAGGACTTACGAGGTTTTGAGATTACAATGGCCTCGACCTCCAATATAGCCTGCTCCGAGGTTCCAATAAGTCTCCTTCTCCAAGGTTGTAATCTGACCTTTGCTCTGAGGTTCTGATCTATCCTTTGTTCTGAGGTTCCGATAAATATCCTACTCTGAGGTTCTGATCTGACCTTTGCTCCAAGGTTCTGATTAGACCTTTGCTCAGAGGTTCTGATAAGTCTCATGCTCCGAGGTTCTGATCTGACTTTTGCTCTAAGGTTTCGATATTTGGCCTCCTCATAAGGATTCCAAGATCCTTAATTCGGCAATCGACAACTTTTGATTTCAATGGCCATTTCTAGACTTCCATATACCGTTGGAAAGATTATTCAAATTACTTTCCACTGGAGACAGTTTGATGTAGTCTTTGAGCCTATTTTCAACTTGAAATATGGCTCCGAGAACCTGGACCCTGAATTCACCATAGTCATCATTTTATGGCTTCTTCAATAAGCCTGCTACTATGGTTATTCTCTACCATAAGCCTGCATCTACCATAGGACACCTCCTGATCCTGAACTTCCAATCATTATAGTCATCATTTTATGGATTTTCAATAAGCCTGCTACTATGGTGATTCTCTACCAAAAGCCTGCAACAACCATAGAACACCTTCTTAGCCTGCACTACCAATCACTATAGTCATTATTTTATGGCTTTTCAATAAGCCTGCTACTATGGTGATTCCCTACTAGAAACCTGTAGCAACCATAGGACTCCCCTTAAGTGAGACACATCAAGCACATTAATGTTGGCATCTACTACCTCAAATCTCGATGTTGAACTGGTTGACATCAATGCCAACACACTCACAACCACTAGCCATCCAGACAATTCCAATTGTCCAACACTTTATGGGCGGAGCATCTACAATTATATCACCCATATTCAATGAAATTTCAAAGGAATTCATTCAATAATTAGGGGGCTAGTTAACAAAAGGAAATCCTTCTCTTCACATGGAATATGAGAAATATCATACAAGCAACAATACAACACATTTTACAAATATCATCTCAAGAGGAGTGGTTTTCATTTAGATATCTAGAAATTCCTATTGCTCTCAAGTGGTTTCCTCCTCCGTCATGGAAATTGATACGAAAAAAATTCAAGTAAAAGATGAAAAAGTAGGGAGCACAATGTTTAAATCCAATGGATCGCCTAATACTCCTCAAAATAATGTTGTCTTCTTTGCCTCTCTTCCAATTCTCAACAACCTTAGCCCTGATAAGGATTAGAGAAGGGATATCCCAAGAAATCTAAAAAAATTATGACGAGGAAAATCAAACTCAAAAATATTCCACTTAGTTAATTGGAATATAATCAAAATCCTAATCTCCCATGGCAGACATAGAATAAAGGACTCATCAATGACGAATCTTTATTTAGAGGGAAACTTATATGGAAATTAATTATAGATAACAATGACTGGTGGAAACAGGATTTGCTAAAGAAATATTTAATAGGATCAAAGAAAAGAAAAATGGATAATCCCACCATAAGAAAAGGTGGTTCACAAATACAGAGGTTGATTTTGATAGCAATTCCACTAGTTCAATCCCAACTCTCTTGGATCCCCAAGCATGGAAGGCAAGTAATATTTGAAAGGGTAGTATTATCAGCAATCCCCTTTTAAATCTATGTAGGTTTTAACCCCGTACATAAATTACCTGAATACGAATTCTAAATCATAGAAAAATAAACAATGCGAGAGCATAACACATAAAAAACACATATGCACAGAGATTTTCCCCTAGATCCCAAAACTGGGACTACCAGTTTGATTTTTCATTATGTTCCTTTCAATGTTACAATACATATTTTAACATGCCGAAGCGTCCAATACCATGGATCGAAAAACCATCACGTCCAATACCATGGACCAAAAAACCATCAATCCAATACCATGGACCGAAAACCATCGCGTCCAAAAAACATGTGCGAAAATCATGCACAAAACTATAGGTGGGTCCGCCCAACCTAACATAGGGTCCAAAACCAAAATTTTCCAGGGCGCTGCCCCGGACCCCATAAAGTGGAGTTACGGGTACCCCTCAAACCCCCTGTTAACTATGTGGAAAGAATATAGCACAACCCAACACAAAAGAGATTTGTTACAGTTCTAATAGAAAATACACTAAAGGTCATAAGTGTGATGAGAAGAAATTATTTTACATAGATTGTGAAGAGGAGGAAGAAAAGGAAAAGGAAACATCAAAATAAGAGGATATACATGAGGAACAACCCTAGAGAAAGAAAAATGAATCTGACCATATCTTGTAATGCATTAGCTAGAATTACTGCTCCTCAAACTATCAAGATAGAAAGACATATCTAGAAGAAAAAGGTAAGTGTTTTCATTGATTCGGGTAGTACCCATAGTTTTATTCATTGTAAGATAGGCAAGGAATTGAATTCCTTCGTATATATCCAGCACCCAAGTGTCAAGTGACGGTTGCAAGTGGAGGATCCATAAATTTCTCTGGAAAGTGCCATAATATCAAGATATCCATGGGAGAATATGTATTGGATAGCCCAATGCTTTCCATTCCAATGGGTGGTGTTGATGTTGTACTAGGAGTCTAATGGCTACAATATTTGGGTACAATAACTTTTAATTTTCAGGAACTTTCCTTGAAAAAATTTTAGAAGGAAAGGGAGTTGAGTTAAGGGGTGTCGCAGGGAAACGAAGAAGCATAATCAGCTCTAACAAAATGACAAACTTGTAAAGAAAGAACAAAAAGGCATAATTGCACAATTATGTTCGCTATAGGTTCCCACATCTAAATCATCTATTTCTCCAGATCTCCAAAAGCTCTTGGACAATCATTCCAAGGTATTTGAGACTCCCAAAGGCCTCCCACCTATTTTTTATCATGATGATGCTATTCATTTCATTCCACTAGGCCTTATAGATATCCTTATGACCAAAAGAGTGAAATTGAACATATGGTTGTAGAAATGCTAGAGGCTGGGATAATTCAACCTAGTCAAAGTTCTTTCTCTACTCCAATATTATTGGTGCACAAGAAGAATGGATCATGGCGCAAGTGCCTGAGCTATAGCGAGATCAACAAGCTCACTATTAAAGATACATTTCCCATTCCTGTCATTGATGAATTATTGGATGAATTGCATGGATCAATTTACTTCACCAAGTTGGATCTTCATTTAGGATATCATCAAATCATAATTAAGAATGAAGATATTCTAAAAAGAACATTTATAACTCATGACGGTCATTATGAATTTTCGGTCATGCCATTTGGCCTTACCAATGCACCTTCTACATTTCATGTTTTGATGAATTCCATTTTCCAACCCTTCCTTAGAAAATTTGTGTTAGATTTCTTTGATGATATACTAATCTACAACGAGTCTTGGAAGAATGATGTTCAAAATGTTGATAGGGTGCTCAAACTATTGCAGGACAAACAATTATATGAAAAAATCTCCAAATGTTTCTTTAGAGTACAAGAGGTGGAATATATGGGTCATTTTGTATCTCAGCAAGGTGTTAAGGTAGACCCTAGAAAAACTAAAGCCATTAATGAATCCAAAATCCCCACATCCATAAAGAATATCCGAGGATTTCTCTCGTTGACAAGGTATTATCACAAGTTTGTTAAGAATTATAGGAGAATAGCAGCACCTATAACAACATTATTAATGAAAGTTGCATTTTCATTGACTCCAGAAGAAACAAAGGCCTTTGAACATCTTACAGAGGCAATCTCCCAAGCACCTGTCTTATCTACGTCGAACTTCAAAAAAACCTTAATTGTGGAATGTGACATCTCAAGAAATGGAATTATGTCATTTTAATGCAAGAATAAAGACCCATTTCTTTCAAAAGTCATCCAATAAAAAGAAATTATTTACATAAATCTATTCATTAGAAGGAAATGTTGGAAATACTACATGCACTTAATAAATGGCAACCCTACCTAATAGGAAGACACTTCAAGGTAAACACATATCATGATAGTCTTAAATACCTTTTGGAACAAATATTATCTTTTGAAGAGAAGTAAAAATGGGTCACAAAGATGTTGGGTTATGAATTTGAAATCATCTACAAAAAAGGGAAGAAAAATGTTATGGTAGACACACTCTCAAGAAAGGATGAGGATGTGGAATCATTGTTTTGCACCATTACGTTTATCCAACCAGATTGGATAAATGATGAAAGGGATGCATGGAAGAATCAAGAAGAAGTGTGGGCACTCATTCAAAAATTACAAAAATATCCCACTAGATATGATACATTTAGCTGGAAAAATTATTTGTTTTGGTACAAAGATCGCTTATACCTATGTAGGAATTACCAACTCAAACAAAATATTATTCTAGAATTGCACACCTCTCCCTTAGGAGGGCACTCAGTATTTTTAAAAACTTACCACAAGGTTAAGAAGGATTTTGTTTGGGATGGCCTTAAAACTGATATTCAAAAATTTGTGGTGGAATGTTTGGCTTCCCAACAAAATAAAGTTGAAACAATTAAGACCCCAAGTCTATTACAACCTTTATCCATTCCAAGTCAACCTTGGGAGGAGGTTTTAATGGATTTTATCATAGGTTTACCCAGGTCCAAAGGAAAAAGTGTCATCATGGTGGTAGTTGATAGACTTACCAGGTATGCACACTTTTATGAATTATCTCATCCATTGAAATCCAGTATAGATTTTACTGCATTTATGAAAGCAATTCCAAAGCTACATGTAAACCTAAAGATTATTATCAGCGATAAAGGTCCCATTTTCACTTGAAATTTTTGGACATAATTATTTTATTGTCTTGGTACTTAGTTAGCTCATAGCTGATCTTATCAGCGTCAATATGATTGGAAAATTGAACTGTTAAACAAATGTTTGTAAGGATATGTTCGTTGCTTTGTATCTGATAAAGAGACACAATGGGTCAAATGGTTGCCTCTAGCTGAATGGTGGTATAACACTTAATTCCATAATGCAGCAAAAACGACCCCATTTATGGCACTTTATGGATATCATCCATTTTCCATCAGATCATATTTAAGAGAAAATTCTAAGGCTCAAGCATTGGAATATCACATTGAGCATCAACAACAAGTTCTCCAGTTCTTAAAGGCTAACCTCACTTTGGCACATAATAGAATGAAACAACAGGCAGATCAAAATCGCAGCAAAATAAGTTTTGATGTAGGTGACTGAGTATTTCTTCAACTACAACCATATAATAAAATGTCCCTCAATAAAGCTAAGAAGGATAATAAATTATCACCAAAGTATTATGGTCCATACAAGGTGTTTCAAAATATTGATACTATGGCATACAAATTTGAGCTTCCTACAACTTCTTGAGTGCACCCAATTTTCCATGTTTTATGCTTAAATAAGGTTATAGGTGACAAGCTCCCAGTTCAAACAATATTGTTAGAACTTGACGAAGAAGGAAAAATCATATTGGACTGTGAAGAAATCATAGAAACAAGAACTCAAGAGCTACGAAATCGGTCAATTTCAGAGTATCTCATCTACTAGAAGAACTTACCCACTAAAGATTCCACATGGGAGGATGCGAATTTTATACAGAAGCATACAAAACTACTCAAGCATTTAGGACAACATTTTTTTGAAGGAGAGGGGCATGTTAAGTCCCTATAATACTGGTAATTCCCCCACTAATATTTTCATTGTAGCCCTTATTATTATTGTTGTGCCCCTATTGTCCCCATATTGTTATTATTGTGCCCCCATATAAGCCCAATATTGTCATTTTTGTGCCCTTATATTATTATTATTATGTATTCTTTGATTATGTTGTGACCCCTTAGACTCTTATATATAGAAAGTAGGTTTTTTCATTTGTATCATCCAAGAATTGTTCATTTGTGTAATGTAAAGGTGGTTGCCCCCTCGAAGAGGTTGATTTTGAAGTCGTTGATCTATCTTTTCTATCTTTTTGTGAGTTGGTTTCTTAACATAATTTGATTATAACCCAAAAATCCATCAACAAATGATAGCATTTCAGATCTAGACACTCGAATAATTTGTTCCATAGGAGGAAGTGGGGAGTTGTCTTTTTTACAAGTGTTATCCAGGTTTCCAAAATCGATACATAATTGGATGTCACCATTCTTCTTCCTAACATGAACCAAGTTAGAAACCTATTTAGAGTGTCTTATGGGAAATATTATTCTAACCTTTAATAATTTATTGAGCTCAACCTTAATTTGAGATTCAATATTTGGATGGACTTTCCATAACTTTTTTTTTAACTAGTTTCGATTGAGGCATGATTGGGATCATGTGTTAAATAATGGATGTGTCAAATATTTTAACATCATTGCATGATTCAGAAAAAACACCTTTATACTTCTATAAGATATTTATTAATGCAATTATCTATGAAGGTGAATACCCTAATCCAATATTGACATTTTGTGGATTTTGGTCTATACCTAAGTTGATGATTTCATGATTCATTGTAGGATTGTTTGTTTTAGCATTTACAAGTTGTTTGAACCTATATTGAAGATCATAAATGTCCTCTAACTTAACTACAAACTTCGGAATGAAATGTTCAGTTATGATATTATCACCTTTGAAAGAGTCGTTGATTTCAAGATCATGGGCTTGTTCATCGAAGATGTGATTTTCATATGTACCTTCAAATGTAAGAAAGTTAATTATGTCATTATCATCATTGAACACACATAGATTAGTGATGTTATCTAGGATGGAAGGTTTGAAAATTAATTTTATTAAAAATCTACCAATATTAAAATATTCCAGGGGAATAAACTTTGAAGCCACATTAGCCAACAAACCAACAATAGAATTTTGTAGTGTTGAAATGGCAGTAATATTGAGTGAGGAAAAATTATAGATTAGATCTTGGACTAAAGATTGATAAATTTTTAAATTGTTGGAGACAAAGTGAAAACCACTTTTGACTTCTTTAATTACAATTTCTGAATCGTCAAACACTTGAATACCCTGCACATTCATACTAATAGCCTTTTTAACACCTTGCACTAATGACTCATACTCATCTATGTTGTTGGTACATTCAAATTCTAACCTGCAAGTTAACATTGTCTTTTCACTATTAGTGTTTACAAAAATGCAACCTGCACCAAATCTGTTATTTGATATTTATCTGTCAAAGTATAAAGTCCAAAGTGGGTTACTTACAGAATTATCTACATGAATATATCCAAAATTTAAACAGTGGGAAGAGTCGGTCTTAGAAAATTCCTTAATTGCATAAAGTTGAGAACCTTGTGTGAAAGGAGACATTTGTGCGAAATTGTTTCCAAAGAATGAACCAAGGAATAATTACCAACAATGGAATTTGGTTTGACACTTGGTTCAATTTCTTCTACAAAATCAAAAATAGTGGATTTCATATGTCTTTATCTTTCTACTCTTATTTGATTTGGATTCATGTTACAGGGAAGAAGAAAGTGAGACAGATTCGTTGCGAGATACCCATTCAATTGTTGCAACCAATCTGAACTCCTTAAACCATATTGTTCAATAATGTCAGTGACTACGATATCTACAATTTGGTGGGCTTGAGGATTGGAAGAGATCCTAATGGGGATATTCAGTAACTCTCCTAAAACCTTAACTTGAGTTTTAAAAAAATTGAGTTAGGCATAATATTAGAATATGCCCGAGAATCAACTAGGTAGTTATGAGCATTTTTATTGAAAATTTCCAAAGTAAGGAGGATAGGAGGTTTATGTGAGTTGGATGTTTCTCCAATCATTATAGGATCAATATGACTATCAAAAACATCATTTTTGTTAATAATAGCTTTTCCATTTTTCGTCAATGTCATAGGAGGAAGGGGAGACTTGTCAACATAACCTAGATCTTCTAGAAAAATGCTCTTTTGGGATTTAAGCTTGCTTAATTCATATAAGCTGATGTTTTCTATAGTTCTTTTCATGTCCTGAAAAATTTCATATTCAATTTTGTTAGGGAAAATTAAAGTTTTATAAGTTGTATTTTCATTCTTAGGGCACTGATTTGAAGTCGATGTTGGTTGAGAAGAAGTAGATTTCTGTTGAGGGGGAATTGGTGTTTGTTGAGCACTTTTACTTCTAGCTTGTACTTCTATAACTTCTTTGAACGTACCACTTATATCTCAGAATGAATTTAAATCTAATTCTGCTCGTTATTCTTAATGTCCTTACTCATCTGCATATACTTGTTCACTCTCAGCAGCAAATATTTCTCCACCAGGGGTTGTTCGTAGATTCTCGTTAACAAAAGGTCTAAATGGTTTCCTAGACATAGATACTTAAAGTAGTTTTTCTTTGACATTGACCATTTCACTAGCTAAAGTTTTCATGAACTTTTCAAACTCTCCAATCAAAAGAATATTTATCTTTTTTTCCTCTTTTGCAAGAGTTCTCCTAATGGGTTGAGAGGCTTTAGGTTCTTTAATTGATGACTTGTTTGCAATGCCAATCATCTCTTTCTCTGCCATTAAGATTTCTTGCATGGCTTTATTAATATTAGATTTTGCAACACATTTAGCAAACATGGCAATAGGCACAGGTAACGAAAAAGTGTAGAAATCTATTTGAATTTCAAATCCTTCTTTAGATGTATCACGCATCTTGTTAATAAGCATGAGGAATCATTGATTAAATTCTTTAATCTTCTCTTTTGGGCACATTTTAATCCTAGACAACTCAACTAAGATAGTGGATGAAGTATTTTCATCTCCAAACCTTTTAATAAAAAAGTCTTCAAAAGTATCTAACTAGCATTTTCACCAGATGTTGCAAAGGAAACGTCGTAAGGCATAAATTGAAGAACACAAATACAACACAAGAATACTTTGATAAAGAATAAAAATATATTGAACGGTCAAGTCAATGCCCCATTAACTAGAACCACTTAGTAGACATATCTATCAACATTAAGATTATACACAACGATCAAGAAATTTCCCGTATACAAACAACACCTTCCACAACAACCTTTTGTCACATCCATATTTTAAAAAATGCCTTGGAACATGATTGGAATCTCCCATATTGTCTTTTTCATTATGCAGATAAATCTTCCCTATTGCTATTTTCATCACGAATATTGTTAGTTCATTGTTGTAAAGTGTTAGTGTGTTAAAATATACAAACAACACCTTCCACAACAACCTTTTGTCACGTCCACATTTTAAAAAATAATTAAAAAATACCTTGGAACGTGATTGGAATCTCCCATATTGTCTTTTTCATTATGCAGATAAATGTTCCATATTTCTATTTTCATCATGAATATTGTTAGTTCATTGTTGTAAAGTGATAGTGTGATAAATTCAATACCATAAGTTCCAGATGCGAAAAACATTCCTCAATTAGCATAATAAGTATTTTTCTCTCACCGTGTATTCTTCAGTCCTGCATTACAAAACTTCCATCAAAGAGCACAAGTAACAGATTAACTAATTTTTTTCGAGATCATAAACTGGAAAAGCCCTGAAACTTTTCAAGTTCCATACCTAAACCAACAAAATGAACAACCCTAATAAACCCTAAACCAAGAAACATTTCATGCTGGTCAGCGTTACTGATATATTCATGACTGATCATCTCTGATGGGTGTGCCTTCTGCGGATAACCTGAGACTATCAAGCCATGCATTCCTTCCACTCAGAATAAGATGAAATAAGTCATTAACATATTTATAGAGAGGATCTAACCCCTGGGGAATCAATGGTGCACTTTGCTGTAATTCCTGTATAACACTTTTGATATGTTATGCTTTCCCTGTTCAATCGACAATGTCAGTACATTTGCAATTGCTGCATCCAACAATTCTAGCTCTTTCAAAACTTGATCTCAGCCTTTGGCAAAACATCTCTTGATTTCGTCATTAATCCCTCGCTGAAAACTCATGAATGTTGTTGACCACAAAAACTGATCAGGAATATGCAATTCAATCAATGGGCCAGAGTGCCCAGTAAGAGCAGAAGCCACCACACTGCAGAGAAATATAGTTGTTGCCTTCACTCCATACATTGCTCTCGAGAAAACACTACCCTTTGACGATGACTTTACCTTCCCAAACTGAATGCTTTTGCTCATATGCTATAATATCACAATGAAATTTCCAATCCTACTATTCCTTCGGGTGTCTGTACCATTTTACCCCTTCGAATCCATTTTTCCATTCAACTCTTAGAGAGAACCTTTGACACGGAAGAGCTTGTCGTTAGACCAAACGCCATCTGAAAAGTCCAGCAAATGCAAACCATAATGAACAAGAAGCTGGAAATATTCAAGCTTTGAAATTTCGACATTTAATGCAAGGCAATGTCTAAAAGCTTTACAGTGTCATCTAGGTATTCGTCCATCCATTTCTCATCCCATTCTACTATAGGAAATTGGAGATCTGTAATAAGGGACTGGACGTCCGCGTATGTAGCAGATAAAACCACCATGGCTTGCTGCATCCACAACAGATTTATCGTGTTCTTCAATAACATACTGGCACCCTAAGCATTTTATGGTAAAACAAAACACATAACTGCAGTCAAACAAAGATGGTTACAGAGTTGTCAATGATCAAGGATTTTTTGATCAAATTGTTTTCTGTCGCTTTCTCTCTATCTGCCCCATGAAAACAATCAAGCCCATTAACTGGAGTCCAGTTTAGAGCTAGCAGAACCCTACTCGAGTCTGTA
This sequence comes from Pinus taeda, assembly GCA_000404065.3. Classification (NCBI taxonomy): domain Eukaryota; kingdom Viridiplantae; phylum Streptophyta; class Pinopsida; order Pinales; family Pinaceae; genus Pinus; species Pinus taeda. The sequence continues at coordinate 76,791 of APFE030926017.1, read as the reverse complement.
GGGTGCCATGGGGATGCTTTTCTTGTGTACTACAGACAGGGAAATAGGGTGGGGTCATTTTTAGTGTCGTTTGTAGTCAATGGATTCCTTGGATATGCCTTCTATGATGGAAGACTGTCTATGGGACGTCCCAAATGTCAGGGGTTTGTCCTTGCCAAATGGCTATAATGGGATTCTCTTAAATTTGTTTTTTTTAATCAACCACTGGTTAACACGAGCAAGATTTTCTTGATTGTGAGGTTATTAGTGGTGTATTTATTCTGCCAGAGTTTTGAAGGATTTGCGAGTCTTACTATTTTTTGTAAGCATAAGCACACATATCAGTATGGATATGTTATTGGAGAAGCCTAAAATCTGGTGGAAGGAAGACATCATTAAAATGCTTATTATTTTAACTTATATTTTACTTGAAGCCACTTTTTCCCATTAAAAGACCTCACTCTCCCAAATCCCTTAAAGCATAGAAACAAAAGTCATAACATTTAATGGAGTGGCTTATAATTGCCCCTTCAGTCATCCCTTGCATTCTTTCCCTTGAAACTTTGGTGAATAGAGGCATGAGGAAGCATCGAGTCCCATTTCTTTGGTTGATGTTTGATTAGAAATTGTTATACAGGTCGTAGGCTAACAAGGTGACTTTTTAGTCTTTTTTCCGTGTAGATATTCTAGTTGAGTTTTCTTAAAGTCCTGTCAGAAATCTGAGAAAACGTAGTTTTAAGTTGTTGAATCTACACAACATATTTTTTCTAAAGACTTTCTATGGTGCTAAATCCATTTTTGCATTTAAAATTACAATTTAAATGACAGAATATTGTGATCTCACCAAGAATTGTATTACTAGATTCTGGTGAAAAGGACCAAAAAACTATTCGCGTTAGACTACACCGTTATTCATCTATTCTTTTTACCTAGCCTTTGATGATGATAAGAAATGTTGAATTGGAAATGTGTATCACAACATTGCCAAAAGTGGCTCAAGATTTGCTAGATGTTTTATAGGTGATAGAGTAAGGCATTGTTTGGTATATGTTTTAGAGGTGATAGAGCAAGCCACTGTTTGGTATATGTTTTAGAGCTGATAGAGCAAATCACTGTTTGGTAGATTTTTTAGAGGTGATAGAGCAAGGCATTACATATAAGCTACTATATATGGCAATAAATCATTTTTTCTAAATAGGATCATATAGAATGAAAAGGGGTGATTATATTTCTATATTGCGTTTTAACATCTGGAAAAATCATGGTTCTTGCGGGTGGGCAATGCACTTACAGACGATTCCCATGATCTTGTAGGGATTTTTGAATTTATGTGGTCTCATGATTTGATATCAGACAACACCTACCGGTTGCTCAATATTCACTGTGACTTTTCATCTCTTGTGCATCCATCAGCTCTATGTAATATGGTATTAGATCATGCCGATGTGGAAATGGGGAATATTGATCCATACAGTATCTACACCCATCCTTGTTTGAACATTACTGGAACATATAGAAAACAACAGAGAAAATGATATGTAAGTATATTATATACATTAAGCATTGTATATGCCAGCGGATTAGTTTGAAGGTATTCTTAAAGTCCAATTTTGTATCTTTTGCATTTGGTAGTCTCTTTCCCATTGACATGGTAAACTGTAAAATAAAGACCAGAGAAAAAGACGTGTAAGAATATTAGATACATTAAGCATTCTATATGCCAGCTTACCAGTTTGAAGGTATGCTTAAAGTCCAATGCTATATCTTTTGCATTTGGTAGTCTCTTTCCCATTAACATGGTAAACTCTAAAATAAAGACCAGACTAGATGATTGAGTTCATTTTTTCTCAAATTAAACACATTCTTGTGTGCCATTGAGGTCCACAATTTGTTGCATGGTGAATTTAAATGACTGGTATCCATCACCTCTAGATGGGGATAATCAGATCAGCTATAAGAGCACTACTACATTCTCTTTCTCACAGAGGCATTTTGTTGCAACCTTGGAGGCATCTGTTTGTGGAGTATGATCCTTGCACTGAAAATAATTCCAAAATTTATTTCAATCTACCTAAAGTACATAAGGCTCTTCATGCGAATGTTACGGGAATTCCTTATAACTGGACTACTTGCAGGTCTGTGGTTTTATTATTAAAATGGTAACCTTTTTTTTTATCTGGTGCTACTTCTTTTGCATTTATAAAGGACCTTCATTCATCAATCTGGTCTGTTTGCTTTATTATGTATATTGATGAAGTTTCCGCTCACTGCGGAGACTCCCCTAGATCTATGTTGCCAATTTACCTAGAGCTCATAAATGTTGGACTACGCATTTGGATGTTTAGGTCACAACTCACCATGCATATAATTTCTTTTAATCAGAACATGGCACTTAGAACAATGAGAATGTTTCTGGTTGGACTTTTCCTTTTATCTTCCATCATAAAGTCTACTACAAAAAATTTGATATTGTTATGTTGGTATGCAATGGAGGTACAGATTCAGTGATTCCAGTCATAGAAAAAATAGGGATTCAAGGGCCTGACCCCATGATTTATGATCGAAAATCTATTGGATATTGCGAGAAAGATACAGAAGGAGTTGTGCACAGACATGGCCTTTGTACATCACGATTTCAGAAAGAGTGTTTTCCCTTATATGGTAGAGTGGTCCATGAAATATGATACTGTCACAAGTAATTTTTACAATACACTTTACTATTTTTACTCTAACCAACCTTGATTTTAGTGTTAAAAAACACTTTATATTAAACTAATTAAAATTATTTATAATACACTCTAATATTTTTACTCTAGCGAACATACAACTAGACAACATAAATATACCTACTTAAATTGAAATGATGATGATATTTTGCGTTAATTACTGCAAATATATTTTAAGTTGCTTTATGCTATCTTGTATTACATCAACATCTATCTCAATTTGAAGTCATCCCCCAATACTACAAGTAAGTTACGACAATTTCTTTAAAAGACATAAGAAAAACATGTGATAGTAATCTAGAAATATATCTCAAAAGGATTCATTGTACCATAAAACAAGTTTCCAAAATTTATACCAATTACTTATGGTTAATTGAATCTAATGATGTAGAAATATTAAAGTTTTAAGTTTTATGGTATATCCTACTTATGGATTATTGGTTTATTTATTTGTTGCAATTATAGATTTGAAATTCAATTACTTTTTGTAGGTGAGAAGTTTGTGATCTGATTTGGTTATGAACTGAGAATTGTTTTGACCTGATGCAGAATTGATCCAGAAATTTCTATCTTCCATGCACGTGAATTACTGTGGAAAGTCACCTCTGAACCAGAAAATGTTCTTTGTTGTGGTTGGGAGAACTGCATTTGTTGTTAATGGTGAACAATGGTCTTACCAAGACTGAATGTTTGCACCTGCCTTTAATATGGAGAAGCTCTCAAAGCTCAAGGTGAATATGGAAAGTAAAGATGGTAGAAATAACTTTCGGGTTAATCTCATTGAAGACAGGGAAACAAGGTGGGGTCATTTTTAGTGTCGTTTGTAGTCAAATGATTCCTTGGATATGCCTTCTATGATGGAAGATTGTCTATGGGACGTCCGAAATGTTAGGGGTTTGTCCTTGCCAAATGGCTATAATGGGATTCCGTTAAAAAAATGTTTTTTAATCAACCACTGGTTAACATGAGCAAGATTTTCTTGATTGTGAGGTTATTAGTGGTGTATTTACTCTGCCAGGGTTTTGAAGGATTTGCGGGTCTTACTATTTTTTGTAAGCATAAGCACACATATCAGTATGGATATGTTATTGGAGAAACCTAAAATCTAGTGGAAGGAAGCCATCATTAAAATGCTTATTATTTTAACTTATATTTTACTTGAAGCCACTTTTTCCCATTAAAAGACCTCACTCTCCCAAATCCCTTAAAGCATAGAAACAAAAGTCATAACATTTAATGGAGTGGCTTATAAGTACCCCTTCAGTCATCCCCTGCATTTTTTCCCTTGAAACTTTGGTGAATAGAGGCATTAGGAAGCATCGAGTCCCATTTCTTTGGTTGATGTTTGATTAGAAATTGTTATACAGGTCGTAGGCTAACAAGGTGAATTTTTAGTCTTTTTTTCATGTAGATATTCTAGTTGATTTTTCTTAAAGTCCTGTCAAAAATCTGAGAAAATGTAGTTTTGAGAAAATGTAGTTTTAAGTTGTTCAGTCTACACAAGATATGTTTTCTAACGACTTTCTATGGTGCTAAATCCATTTTTGCATTTAAAATTACAATTTAATGACAGAATATTGTGATCTCACCAAGAATTGTATTACTAGATTCTGGTGAAAAGGACCAAAAAAATATTCGCATTAGGCTACACCCTTATTCATCTATTCTTTTTACCTGGCCTTTGATGATGATAAGCAATGTTGAATTGGGAATGTGTATCACAACATTGCCAAAAGTGGCTCAATATTTGCTAGATGTTTTATAGGTGATAGAGTAAGGCATTGTTTGGTATATGTTTTAGAGGTGATAGGGCAAGGCACTGTTTGGTATATATTTTAGAGTTGATAGAGCAAATCATTTTTTGGTAGATGTTTTAGAGGTGATAGAGAAAGGCATTACATATAAGCTACTATATATGACAATAAATCATTTGTTCTAAATAGGACCATATAGAATGAAGGGGGCAATTATATTTCTATATTGTGTTTTAACATCCGGAAAAATCATGGTTCTTGCAGGTGGGCAATGCACTTACACACGATTTCCATGATCTTGTAGGGATTTTTGAATTTATGTGGTCTCATGATTTGATATCAAACAACACCTATCGGTTGCTCAATATTCACTGTGACTTTTCATCTCTTGTGCATCCATCAACTCTATGTAATATGGTATTAGATCGTGCCGATTTGGAAATGGGGAATATTGATCCATATAGTATCTCCACCCGTCCTTGTTTGAACAGTACTGGAACATATAGAAAACTACATAGAAAAAGATATGTAAGTATATTATATACATTAAGCATCATATATGCCAACAGATCAGTTTGAAGGTATGCTTAAAGTCCAATTTCGTATCTTTTGCATTTGGTAGTCTCTTTCCCATTAACATGGTAAACTGTAAAATAAAGACCAGAGAAAAATATGTGTAAGAATATTAGATACATTAAGCATTCTATATGTGAGCTTATCAATTTGAAGGTATGCTTAAAGTCCAATGCTATATCTTTTGCATTTGGTAGTCTCTTTCCCATTGACATGGTAAAATCTAAAATAAAGACCAGACTAGATGATTGAGGTCATTTTTTCTCAAATTAAACACATTCTTGTGTGCCATTGAGGTCCACAATTTGTTGCATCGTGAATTTAAATCACCGGTATCCATCACCTCTAGATGGGGATAATCAGATCAGCTATAAGAGCATTACTGCATTCTCTTTCTCATAGAGGCATTTTGTTGTAGCCATGGAGGCATTTGTTTGTGGAGTATGATCCTTGCACTAAAAAGCATTCCGAAATTTATTTCAACCTACCTGAAGTACAAAAGGCTCTTCATGCCAATGTTACAGGAATTCCTTATAATTGGACTACTTGCAGGTCTATGGTTTTATTATTAAAATGGTAGCTTTTTTTTTATCTGGTGCTGCTTCTTTTGCATTTATAAAGGACCTTCATTCATCAATCTGGTATGTTTACTTTATTATGTATAGTGATGAAGTTTCCGCTCACTAAAGATGAGGAAAATTTAAAATAAATGAATACACCCTAGCAATCACCAAGAACATTTACACATATCTTTAGTCTTACATAAAGAAACTAGCAATCAAATCCCCCTAGAATGCACTTAACTTTCCATATGCCCAAAAGGAGAAGCAATAGCTAGCTGGAATCCAATCCAAGAAAGTGTCCCATATTATCATCCTATGCTTCATATTGTTAACAAAGAAATGGGTTGGGCATGTTTTAAAAATCTGTACAATAAAAAAATCTAAAGATAGCAACCAGCAATTTGAACAGGCAATTTCTTTTGTGTCCCAAAAAAGGGCAAAGATATCAGTTTACCAAGTGACATGATATGGTAAATTTTCACAATGGGAAGCTGACTTAAATGTTCAAAATCATACAACAACTCTTACATGAATGTAGATCCAGAAATATCTCTGCAAGCATTCTGTCGACTTAAAACTACAGAAATAAAATTACTGGAAGAGCATAAAAATATGTCCATTTTCATGAAATGCATAGGAAGACAAATAATAGCATAGAATCCATCATTCAGAGTGGCAGAAGTGAAAGAAACGATTAACTCACTCGTGTTGTTCCTTTCCTGTGCATACAGTAGCTTCAACCATCTTTATTCTCTCCATACCAATAGAAGGTATGAGTCTCTTCAACATAAATTATTCCTCCGCCATGTGCCTGTATGAACCTGCTGTCTGTGTCACAGCATTCTCTGCCAAGATAAAAGTAGTACTTTCTGCTATCTTAAGTCTTCAAAGCGTTCACTGCAAGATTTTTCTTTGGAAAGTAAAGGGATCTTCTTTGAGATGTGACATCAAGAAAATCATCTACTAGGCTATGTCTCCTTCCCCTGTGTTTTCCTGCTGGGGAGATAGATTTTTTGCCTCTTTGTTTGACTTCAAAACCCCTATCCTCTATATCTTCATGTTCTCTGTACATGGAAAGGCGATAATGTTGCACCTGAGAATCTACTTTGTTAGAATTTGATGGAGTTAAGGTGTTGTAGGCATGAATCAATAGTATCCATGCGGCCAAACTCCAGATTATAGTAGACAAGGAACACATGCTTCCTTCATTACAACTTAAAGCAGTTGATTTCCCATGTTTGTTTACCATCTTTCTTGTTGCTTTCATTCGCCCAGATAATACTGCAGAAAATACATTGCAAAATCTACAATTTAAACCATGTTTAATTGTTAATCAGATTTATATTTTTTATAATATACACCAATTGCTAGACAATTCTAATTACGAAAAGATTTTTCTTGTTGATGGTAATGCACGCACATTACAGACATCAAAAGAATGCCAAGGAAAATAGCATCAAAACAAAGAATCTGAAATAGCATTTCGTCTATACCTTGAGAACTCTATGAAAACAAATATCATAACTCAATCCCCAAATAAATGGACTTCGGCAAATTATGAACAGGTGGCAGTTGCCAGTTGAACATCAGAAATTCTATAAGTATGCCCACACACAATAATAAATATAGACCAAATACAGAAAATTAATGCGCAGAAGCAAAAACAACAGACTTCAAAATGTCAATACTGTCAATGAATCCAAGAATATAAACCAAACAAGGTACTACAAAGGACATTTCAGCTAGTAATTTTATAGATCCTACAGGAAAAAGATTTGATAAAGAGAACAAAAGGATAGCTCATAGCAGGAACTTCAAAAGGGAAAAACTTTGGCCATAGATCAATAAGTACAAAAAATATAACTATTTCTGTAGTTAAAGATAAAAATAGACTTTAGGTCTAAAAATTAGCCGGTCATATGCATCATCGGTTAAGTTTGCCCCAATACCATACCATCGGTTCAGTTTGCCCCAATACCATCGGTTCATGAAATGCAAATACCATAAATCCCCGAATTAAGTAAGATCAAAATGGCTTTGGAGTCTAAACCACCTTCTCAGGTTAGATAACAACTACAACTTTGATTTATTTGACCAGCATAAACAAAAATTCCTGAAAAACTTGCAATAATCAGAATATTTGACGGTCTACAGAAGATCTGGATAATATGATTATTAAAGTAAACTAAAGACCTTGACTGTGGAGGATCTGAATCAGGAATCCTTGTTCATAATCCAATCCGTCCTCTGTCTGTAAGGGGATTTTCCTTCATAAAATGCAAGAAATTTCTTCTGATCGATGCATTGAAGCTGCTCGTTGCGAATTGCCCTGTCTGAACCAGTGGCCACCTTGGATCTTTTTCTTTAAATAAAAGCCAACCAGTTTCTCTTCTGATGGAGGAAATTTGAAGCCCGGAAGATCCATTAAAAACTCTGCTTGCAAAACCCTCACTGGAGATAAAAGCTCATCAAGCTCCAAGCTCCTAGAGTCGGATGCCCAGAGACCTAGTCTGCTTAGTGAGATTTGAAGCAGCAAGAAAAACTGTGCGAAAAGAATATAGAAAACTAACCTAAACTACATCCAACGGTCTGGAATGTTTCAATCGTCCAACATTTGATCGCATGGCTGAAACAAGTACATGGTGGCAATTGGGGGAGTTGATTTCAGAGGGAACGTCTTACGACGTAAATATTGAATATTAATTTATTGTAGGCAAAAATACCAAGTTGAAGCTTCTCCTTCGAATGCATAAGGAAAGAGTTGACATACAATATCCTCTTCATCAACTCTTCTTAAATTAAAAGTTTTTTATGTTGTTTTTAGGGAGTTGTTTTGATTCAGAGCCAAACCTAGGAAGCCACTTTTCAGGGTTCTTAGGTAGATCATGTTGATCACCATGAACATTAACTGCTCTAAGTGTTTTCCAAGGCTGAGTTCATCATGGTTTTTGACCAACCATATTGATAGGTTGATGAGGTGGAGGAAGAAGTAAAGATATGGGAGGTGTTGAAGGGGGTTGATTTCAACTACAACCACCAAAAATGATAATATCCTATGTGGGTGTGCTGGCAATGGAATTTCCAAGGGTTTGATTCCTAATATAAGGCTTTGGGATTTAGTAAGAACATCGAGTTGTAGAGAAGAAGAAACAATAATACCATAATAATAAGAGACTCTTGATGATTTTCCTAGAATTTTTAATGCTTCACTTCTTTGTCTAATGGATTTGATGTCTTCAAGTGTAGCTTGATAATATGAAGATGTTGGTGGGAAATTAAGAGAAGGTGAAAGTCTATGTGACTGTTGAATGGGAGATTCTAAAGTGCAATCAACGAAACTCAATCGTGGAAAGTTACTTAGAATGAAGCAGGGGAGACGAAGAAAATAGGTATGGAAGGAAGTTTAGGTCGTATAGGTGTTGATGAGGGTGAAGGTCTTGACTCAAATTCTCTTAATGTTTGTTGATACCCAATGGTCATTCATTACCTAATGGCCATCCTTCTAGCACCAAAAATTTTGAGGTCTAGTAATATCTTGACTCAAGACTCGAGGAATTGCCTGGTCAGAGTCCCGACTAAACTCTTTTTCATTAATGGAAATCCTGACTCGAATTTTTGGACCAGTTTACCCTTCACGAGGTGATGCTCCAACAAATGGAGGCTTGATTTGAGGAAAACATATTTTTTTTGTATTTTTTGAAAATATGGAAGAAACACAATGAATAAAGCCTACTCTAAATGAAATTCTACCTCTATGCTCATGATGTATATAAAATCCTAGGCTAAGACTTATGTTCATGGAAATAAAAGATGGATAGTAAATTCGACAATTTAAGATCAATCAAAAAACTATTATTGAAAGCATAACTACACATTCAAATTTTACAATGTTTCCCATAACATAGCAAAAGGATCAAAAATTAGATAATCAAAGCAGAATGTCTTTCATGGTAGTCTTACAATTTTATTTTATTCTACCCTACAAGTTAGAAAAGGCTCAATCAAATAATGTGAAATGAGTTCAATACTACTTGTAGCATCCATGCAGAAATAACCAATAACATGTATGTATGAAGTAAGAAGGTAAACATAACGACTAACATATTCAAATCTATTAGTATGACATCCATTAATTTGTGCAAGGACAATGATACATAAAATTATAAGAGCACCTACAAAAGTAAAAAAATCAATATGTCAATCAGTGAAAACGTTAAATGATTAGTGCTTGATAAAAATAGACAAGCTTCATATAAATTTCAAACTCTTCTTCTAAAACTTAATGAGGTGAAAATTCTTTCCCTTTTCCAATTTTTTTATAAAGACCATGCAAATCAAAATGAATTATAATATATATATTGATATATATAGTATATAACATATATTATATATAATATATATTGTTATATAAAAATATTGTATATATATTATAATTTTCTTTTATTAAAGAAGAAAAAAACCAACAAACATGACATTCGCATTAGATCTACAAAACCTCTTTTGAATCAAACGAAGAAAGAGAACTAAAGTCTCGTTATTTTCTATTCATAATGCGTTGAATAAAACAACAAATAAGAGTACGAAAATCAATACTAACAAACGGTTTATAACGATACAATAAGCAACACAATTATCCCCGGTCTCATCACAAGGCATTAACACCTCAATGGATAAACACTCTGTCGAATTTTATTAAACAGGTTCAGTGATTGTGACAGGTGAAAGAGCGTTACAGTAATGTTAGCCTGTGCGCTAGAGGAAAAATTTATGAACCCTGATTCTTCGAGCCCCAGCTCAGTTTATAAAGATTATAGAGATTCGCCAAAAACCGAAATGCAACAAAACTTAAATGCACAAAGTGCCATTCAACTAGAAAGGTCATTTCGAACTGTTTTAGATAACTCTGGTGCAAATTGAAATCAAAATCACTACAAATGTGTTTGATTCGTTCCAGGGTATGTATTATGTCTAACCTTCTTCCGGTCATTCGATGAGCATCTTCATTAATTTACAAAAGGATGCTTCCGAGAATCTGGAAGAGCATTCATATTTCGTAAGAAGTTGAATTAGTTAGTTGCAGATCTATTTAATTACTGAGGTGCGTCGTGAACAATATGCCTATGATGAAAACAAATTAATGGTTTTCATTCGCTCAGAGCACTTCCAGTTTTCCTTTCACACGCAAAATTCGTTCACATGAAGCATCAAATTGGTTGAAATTCCATTCTGTCAGTAACCATCTCCTTCATTCGCACAGCTATCCCCCCTGCTATTGGTAACGTTATCGATTGCTAGCATATACCCCTAGAGAAATAGCAATATGTTAGTTACAAAATAAATACCAGAACCAAACTTATTAAATAAAACAGCAAATATGAATTACTGAGGAAGGCTCCACGTAGGATGGCATTGATGGAGGCTAAGAAATGCCAAACGTGTCAAGGTAGAAACATTGGACAGTTGTTTGAACAGGAGTGGAACAGTGGCGTTATGACACTAGTATCATGTGCAATGAGATTTGTTTGACCAACGTCATGCTTGGAATAATAAATGTTTGGCATAATCATCATGGAGCCGTCGTGGAACAAGCGTAAAGCCAACATGTAAATATTGAACAAAAATAGCCTTCATTGAAGTGGAAGAGTTGATGAGAATGGCCATCCCGGAGTCGTTAGATGTGTCTAGAGCCATCGTGGAGGGTTGACCAAGCATTTCCACCGTGGAAAGGTTCCATGAGCATGAGCCATCATGGAACTTACGTTGATAATTACATTGAGCCATTACATTGACCATTACGTTGACCCATAATGTTTAGCCTTTTAAAAAAGCAATTGAACTTGATATTCATCCCTTTACATTAAAAAGTTCAGAATGTTTTTTATTAAAGTAGGTTTAAATCATTTCCTTCACATTAAGAATGTTTTTTTCCTGGAAGTTTTGGCATTGAATATTTTCGAATGTTTTTTTTTCATGACATTTTGAATTGTAGCATTTAGGTTTACATTATATACAACATATACATGTTTTGTTAAAATATTTTGTAATAATATATTTACTATTATGAACATACATACGTACAAATATATTTATAAATGATGATATATTTAATAATAAATTTTAATAATCATGATCATAATAGGTGTATATTAATATATGTATGTCATTATTTAAAGAAAGATTATGAAATGTCTTGAAGAGGCGAAAACAAGCCAAAAACTAAACAACTGGAAGGGAGCTCATCAAGCCGAGCCGATAAAACCAATGGAATACTTTAAAATATCTCAAGGTTTACTTCAAAGCATGAATTCAAGTAAACTGAATATTGGAAGTCTTTTGGAAATATCCCATGATAATGATGTGGTCACAACGATTAAAAATTGTGAAAGCAAAGAAAACCACGAACAACCTTAGTAAAATTTAGAAGAACGGTCCCCATTATTATGAAAAGAGAACCAAAATGGGGAGATTGTTGCATCTACAACACTAGGTTGAAAACCACTGTCATAACCCAGCAAAACCATGCCATTGACGACAAGAGAACCATATACCAACATTTAAAGGCATGCATGTCAAAACCAACTAGGAAATGACACATGAAATATGGTACCTACAAGTACTCTTGCTGAAGCTTCTTGAATCTACTATTCCTTGTTTCATCTTTTCTTTCTTTTCCTTTCCTTGTCCTTCATTTTCTTGTTTTCCTTTCCTTGCTCCAAAGCTAGAAAGCTCCAAGAAAATTCTAAGTGTCCAAGAGTAAGAGCGAGAGAGAGAATAATGAGAGAGCTCCAAAAATGAACTGACAAAAGGTTACATTGAAAAAATGTGAGAAACTGATCCTCAAGATCCTTTTTATCAATGAGGCCTCTATTTTCTTCAATTTCCATTATTTTTCCTTCAATTTACTCCTCAAATTCAACCTGTGACCTTTCACCTTCCTTCTCTTCTATTTTCCTTTATTTTCATAAATAAATGTGCCAAAAATACCTTTTTTCTTTTTTAATTCCTTAGCCACTGCCTTTGCCAATTTCCCTTAGCCATAAACACATCGAGTGTTGTCCACTAGGATATCTTTGCCCAACATTCAACTTGGAATATGTGTCCCTTAATCGTGGTGTTATTTTTCCTTTATTAAATTTCATTACATGAACTTTCAACTAGGCATTGTTACAAAGGTGAATATCAATACCCAACCTCCATTCGCACCGATGATACATGAAAGAAACAATAGGAGATGGATGCAAAGGTGGTTAATGATACCTTGGGAAGTTTGTCTCAATATGAGTTTGAAAAAGTCATGTAGTTGAATATCACAAAGGAGATATGGGATAAGCTTATTGAAAGCTATGAAGGTGACACTAAGGTAAAAAGTGTTAAACTTCAACCATATAGAATTTTGTGTGAGACTCTTAGAATGCATTATGATGAAAGCATTGCAAGATTTTTCCTTAGAGTAGATGATATTGTTAACTCAATGAAAAATCTTGTTGAAGAAATAAAGGATACTACTGTTGTTGAAAATATTTTAAGATCACTAACCCCCAAGTTCGATTCCAAAGTCTTCACCATTGAAGAAATGCAGGATTTGAAGAGTCTCGCTATTAAATATCTCCAAGGTATTTCGACAGCTTATGAGATGAGAAAATTTGTTACACTAGGTATTAGAGAAGAAAAATTCAAAGCCACAAACAAAGGGAAAGAAAACTAAGATCCTAAGGAAACATGTTACATCTCATATGAAGAAGAAGAAACTTTTGTGAAGAACCTCCAAGTAGGAACTGCCATGTTCAAAGGAAGGCTTCCTTTTAAATGTTTTTCCATGGAAATTAGGTCACGATGCTGCTAAGTGTTCTTATAAATAAAATCATGAAAAATGAAACAATGTTCCAATGATAAATGATAAAAGTATTTTTTCTAGCAATAAATGTTTTTATACTTGTGAAGATAGTGAATATTATTCCAATAATGAGGATGATGAATCAAACCAAGATTGTCAATTACTTATGGCAATTTAAGAACAATGTATAGATGAATCTCATGATGTCTTTATGGATTCTCTAGAAGAAATTGATAGAATTAGGGTCATAAACAAGAATCAACAAAAAGGAAGTCAATATGTGTAAATAAAACACCCTTGTTCAAGAAATAACTCAGCTAAAGATCTACCTAGAAGAAGCTAAATTAGTAGAAGAATATTTTATTTTAAGAAACAAGTCCAAGAAAGGGAAATGAATTATGAAAACTTAGAAATTGAAATTGTGGGTCTAAGAAAGGAACTTGAGAAAATGAAAGTTGTAAATCTTAGATTTGCTAAAGGATCAGAAACTTTAGAGTAAATCGCTAAAGTACAACATTCTACACTAATCAAGATAGGTCTTGGATACAATACAAATCAAAATGGTGAAGCATCAGAACCTATGAAATCTTTTGAAACAGATACAAAAATCTATGTCAATTTAGTAAAAGGAAACAATCATCATAATTATATTTCTCAGTAAGAGAATGAAGGATCAAACTTTTCTCAGGAAAGAAAACCTTTCCATGAACAAAGGAAAAGCTAATCAAAAATGTATTATACTCCTAGATATTCTTACTCCAATGGTCAGTGCTTTACTTTTCACAACTTTTGTCACAAAGTAGTTCATTGTGTTGCTTATAAAATTATTATGACTAGGGAAGCAAGAAAAAAACAAAATGCAAACAGGACAAAAAAGTCTTCTTATAATGCTTTTCTCCTTCTTCAGAATGAAATTGAATATTCTATTTGAAATAACTTGGGTCATGAAGAAATTGAATGCAGAAGCAAGATGAATTCATCTTATCAGCATGAATTGACGAAAAAATCTTCCACAGTATGGAAAAATAAAATTACTTCCTCTAAAAACTTTGGTCTATCATTGTATGCAAGAGATCAAGAGAATCTATGGTACATTGAAAATGGGTGCTCAAAGAATATGATAGGTGACATTGATAATTTTGTTTATTTTAATGAAATTAAGAAATAAAAGGATGTGACTTTTGTTAATAACTCACTTGATACTATTAGAGCAAAAGGATCAGTGTTTTTAAAAGAAAAGTTCAAGGATGAGAATGTATTATTTGTTAATGGGCTAAAACATAACTTGTTAAGTGTTAGTCAAATGTGTGATCTGGGGAATGAAGTTATTTTCAAATCAAAAGAATTGTGTAGTAAGAAATTTGGATATATGTAAGCTCATAATCTAGGGAACCAAAACTCCAAGGAATGTTTATATCCTAGAAGGCAGCAAAGAGCACTATTTTTTGAGAAAATATGACGGAGTATAAATTTGGAACAAAAGGTCAACTATACAAATCAAGAAATATGAGAGTAGTTTGCAACTCTCCCAAGATTTCTCCACCTAGAAATAGTATTTTAAAATCATGTCAATTCCGTAACCAATCCAGAGTTTAGTTTAAATCTAAAGAATGCACTTCAAGTAAACCGATTGAACTTGTTCACACTCATTTATATGGGCCTAAGAGAAATAAGCTTCCTTTTGGTGAACAATACTTCATGCTATTCATTGATGACTTTACAAAAATATGTTAGGTTGGCTTACTAAACTATAAAGATGAGGCATTTGAAAATTTTAAAATATTGAAGGCTTTGGTGGAAAATGAATTGGAACTAAAAATAATATGTCTTAGATCTCATAGAGGAGGAGAGTTTATATAAGATCAATTTTTAAATTTTTGTGAGTAGCATGGCCTCAAAAGACAATTTTCCATAGATGAATCTCCTCAACAAACTGCAGTGGCACAAAGAATGAACAAAACAGTTCAACAAATGGTGTGTTCAATGCTTGATGAGTTGGGAACACCTCAAAAGTTCTGGGGAAAAGTAGTACATACAATCGTGGATATACTTAACAAGGCCCATGCTCATGTAAACAATGATAAAACTCCATATTAACTATGGTATAGTAAGCCTACAACTGTTAAAAACTTTAGAATCTTTAGAAGCAAATGTTTCAAAATAAAAATGATGATAATCTTGAAAATTTTGAATCTAGAGTTGATGAAAGAATCCTTCTTGGATACTTTTCCAGAAGGAAAGGATATAAATGGTATAATAAAAGGATGCAAAAGATTGTTTAAGGTATATATGTTGTGATTTATCAATCCACAAGTACCAAAAAGGAAGCACAATTAGATGACAAAATTCTCCCTACTAAAATCCAAGAATTTGTAGGAGGAGAAAAAAGAGAAGCATCAAAAGAAGGAAATGAAAATACAGTTATGTTAGAAAAGTATCCATTAAGGTATGTTCAGAAAAATCATCCTAAATCTCAAATTTTATGTGATAAGGAAGCCTGAATACAAAGTAAAAGAATTTTCAATGGATCATCTAGCCATGTACCCCTATTATCCACAATTTAACCTCAAAATATCAATCAAGCAAGAAAAGATGAATGTTGGGTTAAGGAAATGCATGAAGAAGTTGTTCAAATAGAAGAGAAGAAGACATGGGAACTTGTACTAAATCCTCATAATAAAAATGTAATTGGTACCAAGTGGGTGTTTAAGAGTACACTGAATGAAAATGGAGAAGGAATTTGAAACAAAGCAATACTTGTATGCAAAGGATATGCTCAACATAAAGGGGTAGATTTTGAAGAGAAATTTGCATATGTAGGTAGGCTTCAAGCCATAAGGATGTTTCTTTCATTCACCATATATTATGATACAAGCTCAAGAAAAGATAGAAAAGATAGATCAACGCCTTAGAATTCAGCCTCTTCAAGGGGGAAACCTCCTTTACATTACATAAATGAACAATTCTCGAATGATACAAATGAAAAGACCTTCTTTCTATATAGAGGAGTCTAAGGGGTCATAACATAATCAGAGCGGACATAACAATAATAATGTAAGGGCACAATAATAACAATAGTGAGCTTCTATGGGTCAGACTAGTAGCAATATGGGCACTACATGAGTACATCAATACAATAAGTGGGTTGTACTAATAACAATAAGGGGTTACACTAGTAGTATAGGGGCCTAACATGCCCCTCTCCTTCAAAAAGTGTTGTCCTCAACGCTTGAGTAGTTCTTGATGGTTCTGTATAAAATTCTTGTCCTCCCATTTGGAATCTTCAGCAGGTAAGTTCTTCCACTTGATGAGATACTCTGAAATTGATCGATTTCGTAGCTGTTTTTTTCTTATTTCTAATGACTGATCCAGGTTCCAATATATTTTCCTTCCTCTTCAATTTTAGTAATATTGTTGAATTGGTCTTTTGTAGCTTTGATAACATCCATACTCTTCGTCATTCTTTCATTCATCCCTTTCTCTTTTATCCAATTTTGGATAAGGAATAAACAAACAAGCTTCCACATCCTCATCCTTCTTGAGAGTGCATCTGCAACAAAATTTTGCTTCCATTTTCTATAGATGATGTCAAAGTCATAACCCAACATATTTGTGCCACATTTTTTCTGTTATTCTAAAGATAATAGTTGTTCTAAAAAGTATTTAAGACTATCATGATCCATTTTTACCTTGAAGAGTCTTCCCATTCGATAAGGTCACCATTTTTTAAGTGCACATAGTATTGCTAACATTTCCTTCTCATATATAGCTTTCTTGAGATGTAGCAGTAAAAATACCCAATCACTTACATCAAAACATTTTTCACTATGATGTTGATATACTTGTTGTTTCATTTGATTTTGCACTGAAGTGGCATTATCCTTTAAAAGTTGGAGAACTTGTTGTCGATGCTCGATGCGATCTTTCACTGCTTGGACCTTTTTCTTCTTGATATGTCCTTCTATATCTAGAGTTTGAAGAGTGGTAATTTCTTCCAATCCTGACCAATGAATTACAAGATATGGTTGGATTCATTTCTTCTTTCTCGATGTGATATTTCACTTCTTTCACCTTTTTATTCTTGATATGTCCTTCTATATTGAAAGTTTGAGGAGTGGTAATTCTTGCCAATGCTTTACAAGATATGGTATGATTCATTTCTTCTTTCTCTGGGGTGGGGTCTTGGCGTATATCCTCTTCTTTTGACGTTTCTTGATCCTTTTATTCCTCCTCTTCATATTCAATGTAAAATAATTTCTTCTCTGCACACTTGTGACCTTTAGTGCATTTGCTATCACAATTGTAACAAAGCCCTTTTTCTTTTTTTTCTTCCAGTTGTTGTGGTGTAACCCTTGTAGGTTGTGGAAGGCTAGGAGAAACAACACTTCCATCTTTATAGTTGTGAGGGGTATGCTTCTTGGTTTCCATAATTTTTCTTTCTACTATGTCACAAAGCCCTTTAACTCTTTCCAATTGTTGTGGTGTTGCTCTTTATATCCTCATAATGTGCTATCATTTCCTTCGTGAAAATTGACCACATAACAAGTTGCTTACAAGAACAAAGCCCTTCATACCATAAAAATTGACCTGGTTGTAAATATTAAGATGCAATACATACCTTTTCTAACAGTGGTACACCATGTAGATCAAAATATTGCTCCATTTGAAGTATCCAATTTACTGGATCCTTGCCATCAAACTTCCTCATCTTGCTTTTTCTTGATTTTAGGAGCTCGATCTTGAAACGACTGTAACTTTGTATTTTCAGATCCTTAAGTTTTGAAATTTTGATCTACAGTATCCCTCTATGTCCTCTTTCCAATGCTACCAGTTTGATCCAAATTGGATTCTCCAAGGAAGACTTATGAGAAATCTCCCACAGTGACCTGATGATAGACTAATTCAGTAGAGGGAACTTGTACGGCGTGCCACAAGTCACTTTTTCGACCTTTGGCTCTGAAAAATCTATACACGAAACTATTGTCTGTCCTCTTTCTATACCTTTTGACGAAATTTCAATCCGATGTTCAGAAAGTTATGACGATTTTCCTCAAGTCACCTATTTGGAATGTAATTCAGGAGTCTACAAAAAGATCAACTTCCTCAGATCATACCTTCGAAAATATAGTGTGAAACACTCTGAAATTTGGACCTGAGGTTCAGCATGATTTCTTCTCAAATGGGTTTACCTTTTTAGCTTTCGAAATATCACAGACAAAATGTTATAGCAAAAATTCTACGATGACCTATTTGGAGCAGCGAAACCCTAGAATCCAAAGCTCTGATACCAAATATTATGAAACCAACTCAAGAAAAGATAGAAAAGATAGATCAATGCCTTAGAATTCAGCCTCTTTGAGGGGGCAACCTCCTTACATTACATAAATGAACAATTATTGGATGATACAAATGAAAAGGACCTCCTTTCTATATATAGGAGTCTAAGGGGTCATAACATAATTAGAGCCAACATAACAATAATAATGTAAGGGCACAATAATAACAATAGTGGGCTTCTATGGGGCACACTAGTAACAATATGGGCACTACATGGGTACATCAATATAATAAGTGGGTTGTACCAATAACAATAAGGAGTTACACTAGTAGTATAGGGGCCTAACACCATATTTCATAACTTTAAGGTATATCAAATGGATTATAAATCTCCATTTCTAAATGGGGAGCTAGAAGAATATGTTTATATTGAACAACATGAACGATTCATACTTGGAAATGATAAAAAAAAAATTGAAAACTTAAGAAGGCATGATATGGATTAAGACAATCTCCTTGTACATGGTAATATTATCTTTAGAGGCATTTTCAACAGCAAGGATTCAAGATAGTATATACATATAACAATTTATATATCAAACTTGATAAAGACAAAATTTTGATAGTAGTGGTTTATGTCGATGAAATCATATTTGGAAGTAATGTTGAATCTATGACTCAAGGATTTGATTCTACTATGCAACAAGAATCTAAAATGTCTTGGTGAGCTAACATACTTTTTGGTCTTCAAGTTCATCAAACTAAAGATGGTATCTTTCTTTCTCAAACCAAGTCTCTCAAACAGATTATGAAGAAATATGGAATGGAAGACTGCAAACTTGTTTTCACACTAATGGTAACAAGATGCATTTTGATCTATATTACTCTAGTACAAGACTAGAAACTATGCATGCAGTTTCCATAGTCATACAATTTCAAGAAAATCCTAAGGAAATTCATCTCAAACAACCAAGAGGATATTTAAGTATCTGCAAGGCACTCAAGATTTTTGTCTATGGTATCCCAAAAATGTAGATTCTTCACTTGATGCTTACAAAGATGTAGATTGGGAAAGTAATGTTGATGACCGCAAAATTTCTAGTGGAGGAGAATTTCAATTGGGACCTCAATTATTTTCTCGGTTCAACCATAAATATATTTCTATTTATTTATCAACTGTTGAAGCAGAATATGGTGTCGTTGACTCTAGTTGTACTCTACTTCTATGGATGATCCAAACATTACAGGACATTCAAGTCACTTTCCCTTAACCTGTACCTATTCTTTGTGAGAACACTAATGCCATAAGTATCTCTAAAAATCTTTTTGTGCACTCAAAAAAAGGAGATCCCAATCAAATACAATTTTCTTAGAGAAAAAGTTCTTATAAATGATGTGAAATTGGAATATATTCCTATAAAGGAACAAGTTGCATATTTATTTACCAATCCTCTTCCATGTGATTCCTTTGAATATCTCACACATGAATTAGGAATGATTCCTTCCTCTTCACTTTGATAGTTGTTCTAACATGCATGTCATGTTTAAGGGAGTTGTGACTATAAACACCAATGGTTTACTTTATGTACACAGATCTTCTAAAAGACAGTCACATGTATACACAATTTTTTATCTAGACAATCGTGTATGTTTCTCAGTAATGAAAAAGAAGTGACACAAATTCAAGGGGAGCTTCTCATATGCTTCCACCAGTTATTGGAATTTTGGTTATGATATTGATTTATTGTAGATTTTTAATGATGCCCATATTCTCCTTAAGAATGATGTTTATTTATGAGTTGTTGCAAAATCTTATATTGTTGTTGATGAACTGGTTCTTTAGTGAATTTGTTGATTGATGAGATGGATATGATTAGATTTGATGATGAATAATTGGCACAGGTTCAAGGGCAACATCTACTATGCTTCTAATAGTGAATTATTGGCATTTGGTTTCTTACACACTTCTTGTTGCATGATGGTGTTTAAGATGTGTTCATGATTTACTCACTATTTGATGAGAAGATGTGTGTGTGTGTGTGTGTGTGTGTGTTGTTGTCATTATGTGAGAGTGCTTGGGTCGCTTATGATGCAGTTATATTATTGATTGATGATACTACTTAATGCACTTGATTAAGAGAGTTTTATGCCTACATTGTCTTTTCTTACATGTTGAAGATGATCATGTTGCTGGCATCTGATGATTATGTTGCAGATTCTTAGAGGGTGCATATTGATTATTGACGATTATCATGGTATTGCTATCTCATTGTTGAGGTCCCTATTTTTGTTATATGTATCATATATGTCTCTAGCTATAAAGGTCATGAAAAGACCAATGTTGCAATGATGTATGGGATATTGACATCAAGTCATGCTATGAATATCATCTCATTATTTTCAGGCATTGATGTAAAATCTAGGTCCAATATGTAAACCTGTTATGTTGGGCGATTGATGTAATCATCGAAACATAGAGTCATTGTTCATAAGAAAGGTCATCCTTGTTTGGTATTGTAATCTATTGAAGGTCCAACATATGCTCAAGGGGAGCATGGTCAGTATGCATACTTCATAATTTAGAACAATAGATCAAACTTACAATGATGAGAACTACAAGGGAAGTAATTCATTCAGCCTGGTTCAACCCTTTGACCTTGATGTAAAAAGTCGAGAGAAGTGTTGGTGTTTGGGACTGAAGACTTGATGTTTACAAGTGTGCTTGCATGTGTTTGTAGGTGGTATCCAAACACCAAAGTTGTTGCCATCAAGTCCAAAGGGTGAGATCATTGGGATTATGGATAATGTGTTTTCCGTGATGGAAACCTGCTTGGTATAAATGTACTTGATTTCAACATGATGATAATATGATGATTGTTGAACTAATGCATATATCAAGAATATTGGTACATATGTTACAGAGGTCATGGATAGAGAAATTGTATTATAGTTACAAATGGATAACAAAAGTGAAGTTTGAGAAGGTATATGTGGTCCTTATGAAGAAGTTTCACATAAATATGTAGGTCCTCTGAGAAAAAATCACGTACATAATATGAACCATGGAAATATGGATACTAAGGGACATTAACATATTATGTTCCCATATTAATTATTGCGACAATTTTTATTTGATCCCATCGACAAATACTAACAATATTACCAAAGGAATTACCTAATCTATTAGCTAACGGAAAAATATATATAAGGAGATGGAGATCAATATGTTGTGTGTGCAAGTGAATGGTGATTCATGTGTGATATGATCTAAAAAAGGTGTGCACCAAGGAGTAAGGAGATGGCTCACTTCTAGAAGATATTAAAGTACATTAATCATTAATGGTTAACCTTGTCTAATGTTTTTTTTCTTTGAATATTAAATGATTCAATATCTATTTCAATGTGTTTAAAGTGATATGTGATTTAAAAGTAAAATTTGTAGAAAGTATGATTGTGTTTTGCAACGAAGATCTCATTTAGTAGTTCAAGATATGTAAGCTTGTTTTCCTCAGTAAGGCCACATACATATGTGGATCTAGTCCAGCACAGTCGTGTATGTTGGGAGAAATACTCAGGGGGTGGTGAATCAGTATTTCAAAACTAACTTAAAACTTTCAATTTCTTATCGGATTTCTATACACTACTCTCATTAAGTAAAACAACATATAAACACGCCTATGATTAAGAAAAATTGTGTAAATCCAATTAACTATATTTTCATATATTTCATCATCTGTTTTACTTTACATAGTGCATCATTTCTTCATTAGCCTTTAATTAAACAATAACCATGAGTAGTGAGAAGAAAATAAACCATCACACATAAGCACAATAAAACTTGAGGACACCATGATTTCTAGGTGGAAACCCAATGTGGGAGAAAACCACTGCTACCATTGTCTCTATGGTCATCTTTTATTATAAACAGAAACATCTTACATTCACGTAGTCGCGCAGATGCATACCACTATGCGAGAACCCACCTACAGAAGGCTACAACCAACTCTTGTTCTCCAGGACCAACTAGAAGGGAGCTCCAACCCGCTAATCTTGTTTACTAACACCCACTCGAAGGGATATCCATCAAACTTGTAGGCCACAATGCACTACTACTCATTAATATACCAATCCAAACACTAATATCCATTACAGAAATCAAATACTGCTACTAAAAACCCTGATCAATCATATGTCAGAATATATATGCTACTATTATGATTCATACCCACGTATGTACTCACCTTCCCTTAAGAATACATGTGTACAAATATCAACACACATATAACTAAATATGCATTAATTTACCACTGAATTAATCATTGAATCACATACTGAACCCATCATAGATCACTGAACCAATACAGTAGCATCATCAATAGTCAACATATCATTCCATAAACAATTCAACCCAACTAGAATAGTCAAACACAGATTATCATGAGAGATACATCATCAAAAAACAACAAAAACCATAACAAAAATGATCAGACATCATTAACATTTCATACTACAAAATATGATCATATGCACATGACTATTATAAATAACTTCGACAAGTGTAAGCACTTACAATTCACCACACATGTGTACAGATCTGTCCATACTACAGAGTATTTACATGACTACCAGAAGTAGATCCACGTATGTACGTGACTTCACAATGGAATACCAACGTATAGATCTATTATGACTAAGTCATACCTTTGATGCACAACACAAAAATTTTCAAACCCAAATATTGGCATACAAATTGTTATAGATACACACCATAATATCATCATCATCAGTGATATATCAAACCATAAATAGATTATTCAATATATGGTCATTTCATATCTATTAGATATGGTCCATCTCTATGTTCTGGTGCACACCTTTTTCAGATCAATTCATTCATAAATAATCCATCACATGCACATTCTAACACTTGATATCCATCTCCTTATATAGCATAAGCCTTAGCCAATATCTTAGGCCAGTCCCTTAGTAATGTTAATGGTATTATTTGATGAGATCAAATATCTGTTGTTGTTTTCATTAATATGGATTAATACCATGGTAAAGACCCTTGGTATTCAGAATACCATGGTGCAGAAACTGTACACGACTTCTCTTCATCATACTTGCATGTGTATGCGACTTCTTTTCACAAGACCCATGTATAATTTCCAAAACTTAACCTTTATCATCCTTCTGTCTCTAACCTGATATTCCTTTTTCCATTCTCTTTGTTACATTTGTAAAAGCCTGTATAATC
Source organism: Pinus taeda (assembly GCA_000404065.3). Taxonomy (NCBI): domain Eukaryota; kingdom Viridiplantae; phylum Streptophyta; class Pinopsida; order Pinales; family Pinaceae; genus Pinus; species Pinus taeda. The sequence continues at coordinate 52,828 of APFE030926017.1, read as the reverse complement.
ATCCTACCACCATAATGTTAACATCTTTATCAAGTATGTTTCCATCAAGGATAACACATTACTCATACTGCCAACAATCTCCCCCTTTGGACTTTATCGCAACCACCTTGGTGTTTGATTACCACCACTTGTAGATACATGTAAACACATCTGTAGACATACCAAGCTTCTCTCCAAGCATTCTTATCCAAAAACCAAGCTACTCTCCCCCTTAAAATCAAGGGAAAAGGGCTCCCAATGCTGAACGAAGACTTATTTCTCCGTTTGTAGAGAAGATCACTATAGGTCTAATCTGCGGAATACAAAAGCTGACCATGCTCCCCCTAAGCATACGCTGGATCTTATGGAAAGAAGTACATGACTTTATGGCTCAACCAAATATGGAATTTCTTATCACCAAGGACCCATACTTGCATAAATCACCCAACATAGTGGGGTTACATATTTGACTCAACATTACATCAAAATCCCAAAAATTGGATTCCATACATAATTTACATGACCCCCAATAGTCTAAGCATGAATGAATATTACAATTATTGCATCATGACTATTTACATGACCTTTTCATCAAGAGACATATATGACTCTTATAACGAAAACCAAAGACCTCAATAGTGAGGTAGCAAGACCATGATATTCTTCAACAATCATCATACACCATATATGATCCTATAACGTGAACATCATCATCATGAAGTAAGATAGTACAATGTAGCATCAATCTTCATCTACATCAACATGTGGCCAAATATTTAATGCTTTCAATCATCACCAAGTAGATGTAGCAATAGTATATCAATAATGATCCTCTTGTCTTCATGTATCCTTTGTTTTCCTCATATAGGTAACAATATCATTCTCTTGTCCCATTATCTTCATGCAAGAAGAATTATCACATCATAAACAAATTCACCAATATGCAACTCAAGTAATCACCCATAAGCTTCATGCATCATCACCATGAAACATATGTGAGAACCAAGACTAACATCATAAAAAATTTTCACATGTAGATCAATCAATATATATATAGGCATCATCCATAACTACACCATAAGTAACCTATGCATCATTCAAGACATAATGACAACAACATATAACTAGTGAGTGAAAATCATCTTCATCAACCAATGTCAATAAGGACCATGGCATGCATATCCTCTTCATGTAGGATTAACTCCACTGAGTGCAACTTTAACCAAGACTTCATCATCACTAATGAAAACAACATATGTGTCTTCAACAAAAACAACCACATATCATCAATCATATATATACTTATCGTGAACATCATCATGCAATAATAAATGCTTAAGAAATTATAATTCCAAAAATATAATTAGAAGCATAGAAAATCCTCCCCCTCAACCTATGCCGACTATTCACTGTCAGGTCTGATAATATCCGTCTTTATCAATCATTAAACCCATCAAAAGAACTAAAGTAGCAATGTCATATTGCGACAACTCATAAACCATTATAAGCCAGTACCACTTCTAAGTAGCATCTGATCATCAACAAATTGTAATCAACCATTTTCAAAACCAAAAAGCCAAATGATAATTGTCTAAGGCATATCAGATTCTCTCCCTAAGTCTGTCCCACTATTTCTTCATCTCATAAAAACATATGCGACTATCTACATCAAAACTGATGTATATACGTGATTGTCCTTCATAAGATCCGCATCCATAAAGTAAAATGATAACCTTTAATAACTACAACTCCCCCTGAGATTATATTGTATGTTCATGTTCACTGTTACTACATCAGATGCACTATTAGTAATATAAGCAACATGAGTATGAAAACAACATAGGAATAATCCTGAAAATATACACATGTATATTTCCCCCTAAGATCATACATCATTGATCCTGAGAATCTGATAATCATCTTCTTCTCTTCATGACGTCATGTACCTCACATCACTTCTGCAGTCATTGTGAGAAGTAAGATTTAGAAACAATGGATTGTAGTAGGGTAAATCTTCCCTATATTTCTAATTAATGTTCCTTCTTCGTCCAGATCTTCTTTCAATTTCTCATTATGTGATGGAACTTATCCCATATCTTGGTTATTTGATGCATACTTGACCTCCAATTAGAATCCTTATGCCCAAAAGAGTTACAAGAGAAACAATATCAATAAAACCATCCTTTGTGCCTAGGGACTGATCTTGACCTTGATCTAGGATATTTTCTTTTAGATGTGTGGCTTGATTTAGTTTTTCCTTGAACAATACTATACTGGTTTTCATCATAAAATTGTGTATGTGAATCCATGTGATTGTACCCAATGCCAGTCATGATTATAGGAGAGTGTTGTTCATTAATAATCTTGTCTAGAGACTCATATGCCTTTGCCCATTTGTTTATCCTCTCATAATATTTCTTTAGGGTCATAATTTTAGATTCTAATATTTCACATTGTTTTTCCTTTTCTTGAAGTTGTTTTCTTATGCTTTTTGTTCTTCTATTGGTTGCTTCTAATTCCAACTTTAACATGTTTATTTCCTCAATCATATTGTTTCCTTTTGTTTCCAATTATCTTTTAGCCTTCCCGAGCTTATCATTCTCCTTTGGTGCTTTCATTAAATTATCTCCCTCATAAATAAATGATTCATTAATTTATTGATCTTCAATAGCCATAAGTACATGATAGTGACCATTAAAATATAAATCTAAATTTTCTTGGTCATTGCTTGTGCTATGACTATCTTCATTAGAGTAAAACCTTTTCTTGCCAGAGAAATTATTTTTAGCAACATTGTTTCCATTCTCTTTATGATTTTTTTATATGAACATTTGAATGCATAATGGCCTATTCTTACACAAGATTTACTTTTCAGGGAATCTTACCTCTGAATTTTCCCGTTCCTACTTGCAACCGCATCACAAATTTTTCTCCTTCCTCATCTAATATGTAGCTTATATCTTCAAGAGATTCCTTCTCTTTACCTTTATGTGTGGCTTTGAAATTCATTGCTCTCATATTTGATGAACCTCTTTTTCTCATCTCAAAGGCTTTTAGGATCGCATGGAGTTGTTCAACAGTGATCACCAAGAGTTCTCATTGAGTTAACAATCCCATCTACTCTAAGGAAAAATACTGTAATTCTTTCATCATTATGCATTTTGAGTGTCTCATACTGAATTCTGAATGTTTGATGTTTAGCACTTTTTACCTTGGTTTCACCTTCATAACTTTGGATAAGCTTATCCACATTGCCTTTGTGGTGTTCAACTGCATGACTTTCACAAATTCAGACTTGGCCAAACTTCCCAAGATGGAATTTACATCCTTTCATTGGTTTCATATCATTTCTTACCTATAGTATCTTTGGGAGTAGAGTCTGAATATTGATATCTGCCTTCAACAAGTGCCCACACATCGATTCCAAGTTCCTCCAAGTATGCCCTCATTCTAAATTTCCAAAAGACAAAGTTAATTCCATTAAATAAAGGTGGCCTGATAGAAAATTATCCCTGACTAGTGATCTTGATGGATCTTCCTTAAGTTATCAAGCTTATACTAAGGGACCTATTTTGATACCAACTATTGGGAAAAATATTGGAAGGGGTGGC